>FPAK01000015.1:2485164-2631308 GCA_900116095.1 Euclidium syriacum | reverse complement strand
AATAATAAATCATTTTGTCTATTTTTATAATATATTATACTTTGTTTACTAGTAAAGCAATGGGGGCTAATTTTGGGTGGATGACAAAGACACTCCCCCTAACGCGCGATTACACTGTCGGTGGGATGCATATTTTATTTTATCTTAAGAATTTGGTGTTTCCCATGTCAGCAAATCATTTTCGTGTGCTCTTCACATTATTTGTGATAAAAAAAAAAAAAATCATACCATTAAGAGAAAGGTTCATCGGCAAAGAAAACAAAATTGTTTTCTCTCTTTCTCTCCTCAACTCGAAAGGCGATTTTCCATTTCAAAATTGCTAACATTAAATTCAGCTTGATTTTTATATTGGTCGAATCTCTCAATCGATCACTGAATTTACTCTTAGTTCTTTTAAGAACGAAGAGTTTAGAATTTTTGATTAAATCTAGAGTTTCTATTTCTTTAACCGAAACTTTTAGAAACGAAAAATCGTCATCATAAACTCTGGAACTAATTTTAGGGTGGACAGAAAATTTAGATCGATGTTGCATATCACACTGGAACTCGTAAATTTAACATTGGAAGTTTTCTCTCCGTCAACAATAGTTGCATCTCCCCTCCTTCTCTTGCTTCCTCACCGATAGCATCTCGTGGTACCTTTCTTGACGAATATCTAGAGCCGTTAGGACTAAAACTGTAAGGTTGAAGAGCCAGTCTTAAGGTTTGTCTTAACGATTTAAGAGAAGTGGAGGAGCTAATTCTCATACAGTGTTAAGGGTTAGAGGTGTTAGTCCCTGTTAGGATAAATTTCACTCCCTTAATTTTTACGATTTATGCAACGACATGGAAAGCAGCTTAGGGGAATCTCTTAGCGCCATGTGTAATATTAGAGTTATCGTCTCACATACTCTTACTATTCATTTTTTAAATCTCTACTACTCCTTAGTAATCTCTAAGACTCCTCGTTTTAATGAAAGGACGAAACTACCCCTCTAACAATTTTTAAATGAAAACTCAACGTCCTAGTTGTACCATCAGTTGTACTAGTAATCCCCTAATTGATCCTAGTATCCCCTAGTATCCCCTAGTACTCGTATTACGAGTATTACCTCCAGTATTACCACGCGTAGGGGATTCAAACCATGGACGCACGCACACACGGGAAGCGCGTGGAGCTCGCAACCACTGAGCTACCGTATTTTTCATTGAACACTTACTGATTTAATTATATTTAACCCTTACTACCCGAAAACAACCTTCATTAAGGGCAATTTTGTCTTTTTACCATTGAAGAGTATCTCAGCTTATATTTTCACCCATAAGAGTATCTGAGCTCTTGTCTCATATAGTTAGGCGAATCACTATAGCGCCATGTGTAGCTTAGTGTAGGCGAATCACTGTAACAACATGTGTAACCAGTATTCATGAGGAACACGGGTATGATTACGTGAGGACCCGAGTGACTCTATAGGTGGGGTCACTCGGACCCTTGCGCCCTAATATCGGTATTGTGGCTACACTATCCATATAGACGTGTTGGGGGGGAGAGTGACCAACAAAGTATTTTGCTCAGACTTGATTCTACCATGGCTTGAGTGTAGAGTATATGGGTCATACCCTTGGCGTCCTCTTGGACGGGGTATACTCGCCATCATCTCGCCCCAAAGACGTGCTAAAGGAGAGAGGTGATTCGACCTAAGGAGCGCAAAAAGGAGGACATCACAGCCCGGGTGTAATATCACCACCCAGGTCAAGTTTGGCGCTCATTTCAAATATTTTCTTAGTTTTTAAATAAAAATCCCACCAAGCATAGTCAAATTCGAATATCATTGATGGCGTCTGGTATATGTCTATATGTCAAGAATTTACAGGAGGGAGGGAGCGATTGGACAACACGCGTGCCTCGATAGAAACGAAAGCATGCTGAAAAACTCTGCTAATTATTTATTCACTTCTTAGGATAAGATTGCTATGTTTTAGTTTTTACTCGATTTTCCCACATAGGGGATTTCTCCCTAAGTTCTTAGTCGGATTTTATCGGTAGTTAGCTAAGTATTCGTCGAAATGATATATGCGGCTATCGTAGAGTTTTTCTCGATAGCAGTCAACTTCTCTCCTAAATCGGTCCACGTTTGAGTGCTTAAAAGTTTCGACATTCAGAAAACGTTTAGCTTATACTTTTTTGTTAAAACATTTAAAGTCTCAACCTTTTTCTACAGACTCGAGATCTTGGAGAGATTAAAGTCCATCAACCAACATTTTCAAACCTTATCCCTCTGGAGGATTGCTCTTCCAACGCGATAATAGCCTTTTCTTAGTCATCGTTAACCTCACCTCGTCTCGACGTATTTTCTCTTGATCTTTCCACTTAAAGTGCCTTAACAAACACCATATAACTTTGGGATCATTTTGTCTTTCCAGACCGGAGTTGAACTAAACAACCTTTGTTTTCCTCTAATTCATTTATATATTCCGTCATCAGTCTCGTGGTCAAATAACTAGGAATTTTCGGGAAACACAAACCCATTGTCTTTCCTAGAGACTTCAAGTTTTCTATATATTTGTTGTTGTATGAGGTTTTCTGCCCAGCTGGATGAATTCCACTCCACATCACATTTCAGCTCACCCCCCCCCAGATCACAAATCCACACCGTAGTGCATCTTCAACTCTCAGAAGTCCTTATATTGTCGTCTCACAAACGCTATCAACACGCTCCAGAAGACCGGAGTGTCCATAGTTCATCACAAGGTGAGCTCAGTCTTTGATAATCAGACCATCTACCCATCTCGAAAGCCCACTAACGCTAGAAACCTCTGGATCTAGTCCCAAGTTGCTTATAGACCCACATCCTTGTGGGATTCACGTACACGTGGCAGAGAGAAATTTTTTACCTGAAATAGTCCTTGAAGTGTGTAGGAGGTTATTTGATGTTATGAGTGTCACCTAAATATTTATACTGGTGATTTCTGAAGTATGAGTTTTCTTATAAATTCAACCATGGCGCGGAAAAATATGGAAAAGTTTGTGATAGAAGAAGATGAAAAACCCTTCATTATGTCCGACCTGTCATAAAATGACTCAAGTCACAAAAATTTCCACAGTGTGATGGGAAGAACTACTAATCCTAAGTTTCAGGCGATGAAGCATTTGATCAAAGAGATGTCTTAAAAGTAGCAGATCCGTTCCATTTCATCTTCAAGCACAAACATGACTTGGACAAGATTTTGGAGAAGGGAGTGCATATCTTGAATGAGTATGTGATTATTTTGACATATGGATGGCAAATCATCCCCCATAATACCTCCATAACATAAATGGGGTCTAGATGAAGAATCTCCTTATCAACCACTACACATCTGATGCTATTGTTGAACTTGGTAAAATGCTTGTAGAAGTAAAGGAGGTGGCATTTGATCTAGAGAACCCCAAGAGTATGAAAATGTAAGACTCCTTGTTAGGATGAATATTATCAATCCTTTGAGGAAGTCAAGGGTGATCCATTCAAAGGGGTCCATGTCAAGTTTTCGTTCCATTATGAGAAGTTTCGAAAGAGGTGTCTAGCTTGCCAGAGTCACTCATGGCCATGAGAACAGTCCATTCCTCCATAATCCTATCCAAAGAGAAGGTGTGGTCCAGCCATAATCTGAGAAACTCAAGTTCTCTATCGACAAATGCAACACAAATAGCCTCGTCTTATATAGGTTGAGTTATCGCTCGAGCTTTTGGTTGAGCCTTCTCTTTGACAACCCATTTCATATTCTTTGATGCATCTTGAGTGTCTCTGTCCACACATTGCCATACTTTGTTGTTCTTCAATTATTTTGCATTTTTCCGACCTTGATGAATCTGTTTGGACTTTTGTGACCATATTACCTCTTCTTGGTATGTGAAGGAATATCTGTCAAGATTCATGTATTGAAATTGGTGAGAAGGTTGTTATGTTTTTGTGTTTGAACTGTTGCTTCTATTACTCTTCCTCCAAACATAAAAAATCGCTTCCTGGTATAATTCCCTCCATTGTTACCACACCTATCTGATTTAGAACTTGACACTCGGTTCTTGAGACCCATTCCTTGATCACAAAATTTTCAAACACTGATGAGGCTGGTATTTAAAGCCATTTACATAATATATACCCCATTTGCCTCAAGAAGTTACATTTGTTTCTAAGGTTCCTTAAAGTTCTACTCACTAAGGATTTTACATAAAGAGAGCCATGACTTGTTCTATTTTCTAAACTCTACTCTCTACTTTTATGCAAGCTATTGATATTGATATTGATATTGATTATGGTTTTGCTTGCTATTTGTAAGTAGTTTACTTGTTGGATCTAGGGTTTTTAATGTTTTTATAGATCTCTAAAGCATTTAATATGATATGATCAGTAATGACTTGATCACTTAGGATATTGATCTCTAGGTTTTGATATTCCATACACTATCTTATAGCATGACATGGTTTTTAGTAGGTGATTTCGTCATTGTTCTAATCAATAATTGGCTTTGAAAGTCATGAACAAGCATATCAATGTTTATTGCATGTGTTAGCCTCTTAGATCAAAAACAATGTTTCTAGTCTAGTAGTTAATACATAGGTATAGTGTCATATGATATTTGGGACTATATATTTATGCCTTATGTGTTTAAGAGTCTATTGATTATTGATTTTATGCTGGCCTATATCTCCTGCGATATTTTCCTTAATTCAGCGTCCTTAATTCATAAGTTACAAGACAAGATATTAGATAGTTACCTAAGTTCACTCAAACTTTCAGTTAGAATTGAATCTCGACATAATCTTTGTGGGATCGATAACCTTACATACTACAATTGTACATTGTGCACTTGCAGTTAATTTAGGTGAAATAATTAATGCATCAGTTATTGCTTTCGAACGTTTCTAAGAATTTGGATACACTCAAAAGAGCTATTCCACTGTTCATCTCATCTTTCTCGAAGCTTTCTTCACGATTCATCTATTGAGGCGTAGCTTGAATGACACTCTATTTGGGGATGATCATAATCCATGCATCGGTAACATTTGGTCTCCTTATGTTTTTTAGAGTCTTATTGGAGACTATATATTTATGACTTATGTGTTTAAGAGTCTATTGGTTATTGATTTTATGTTGACCTATATCTCATGCGATTTTTTCCTTAATTCAGTGTTCTTAATTCATAAGTTACAAGAAAACATACTAGATAGTTACCTAAGTTCACTCAAACTTCCAGTTAGAATGAAACTCGCCATAATCTTTGTGGGATCGATAACCTTACATACTAGAATTGTACATTGTGCACTTGAAGTTAGTTTAGGTGAAATAATTAACGCATCAGTTACTTCTTTCGAACATTTCTGAGAATTTGGATACACTCAAAAGAGCTGTTCCACTGTTCATCTCATCTTCCTCGAAGCTTTCTTCACGATTCATCTATTGAGGCGTAGCTTGAATGACACACTCTATTTGGGTTTGATCATAATCCCTGCATCGGTAACATTTGATATCCTTTCTCTTCATCGATGGACAACTGTCCGAGTTATGCCCAAGACCATCGCATCTAGTACAAAGTCCACCATCTTCATTAGTTGTACAAGCAACACCCTTCTTTTTCTCATCAGATTCCAGTTCGTGTGCCTTCAAAATTCCTACTACCTCGTTGAAGGTCATTATGTCAGTGTTGAGTGACACTGACGCTGCGGCATTTCATGCCTCAAACCAAGTTGGAAGACACCTAAGCAGTTTCTTTGAGACCTATTTTTCTTTTATCTCCTTTTTCAGTGTTAAATACTCGTTGGCGATGAAGATGATCTGTGTGTTAAACTCTGATACCTACTCACATTCGCCCATTACCAAGGTTTCAAATTGAAACATCAGTGCATCCACCCGTGTTCTCTTAACAAGTTACGTTCCTGTAACCACATCATGCAGTGTCTCCCAGGTAGCCTTGGCACTTTCACAATTGTGAATAAGTTTAAATTGCTTTGCGGTTACCCGAGGCTTTTGTATAGAACTTAGATCTTATATTTTCGACTTCTGACTACTTCTCCTTAGCTTTAACTTGAATGTTTCCTTCAAAAATCTCAGTAGGATCCTCCCAACCAGTTTCAATAACAATCAATGCATCTTCGTCTATTTCATGTATGACTTATCTCACATGTGCACTCCAGGACCCATAATTTTCTTCTTCCAGTATCACCTTATTTATTGGAGGTTATGAACATTTACTTTATTTCCATCACTCCGCATGATTTTCACATGTTTCTAAGACTCACAAGTGAGTAGCTCTGGTACCAATTAAAAGTGTAGATGCAAAATAATAACTTCAACCACTCGATAATTAACACATGAAATCACTCAAAATACCATATATTTAAAAAAAATTTGGTTTTTTCCTTGTTACAAAGCTAGATTTCTACCCAGCTTACCCATAAACTTTGAATCGCAGCTAAACTATTTTTTATGAACCTTAACAGTTGATTCTTTTTTTATTTTTCCAAAGTGTCGATCCTCAAAGGATCACAAAACTCATGTTTATCTCTACCCGAGATTCCCAAAGATTTAGTCTTATCAAAAAGGGACTAAATCTTTGGGAATCTCGGGTAGAGATAAATAGGAGTTTTGTCCCTTTTTTATAAGACTAAATATTTTCTAAACCTAAATAAAATTATCATTTTATTAAATCTGCCAAATCCACCGAACTTCTCATGTCATATTTTATTCGATGTGGATTTTCCCCTTCATAGACACACTATCTCCAAGCTTTCAATATCTAGACCCGCTACTGCAATCCTTGAGTTATCTTAACAAAACACCTTGTGTCCTTCTCGAGCTACCTCACGAGCTGCCTCACATGACTTGCACTCTACATTTCCTAGAGAAGAAAGAAAAAGAAAAATAAGAAAGTAGAAAGGTAATGAAGCCAAGTAAATGCCTAGGAGATGAGTAGAATAAGAATGAGTAGTGAATCAAACAATAGTGGATTCGTTGCTAGGTTCAAGAAAAAATGGGAAGGGTATATGGAAATTTATAACTTATATACCCAATTGCTTTTAGCATTTAGAATTTTACTAGAGACATTTCCATATTTGAGAGAACTTAAGTTTTTTAAACCAACTTCTTCTATTTTTCAAAACTATTTTTTGTCTTTAACCAAGAAAACATGTTTTTGTGAAATCTTGTCTGAGATTCACATCTATTTTTCATGAACTCAAATAAGAATTGAGACATTTTATCACACACATATTTGAGGGATTTAGTCTAATAGTTGACTTTGGATAATATTGGAGAATGAACCAATCATATAATTCATGAGGTTATAAATCTCCACCAATTTCAAAATTTTCTCTCAATTTGAATATACTTTCTTAAAGGCAAGCAAGGTTTAAGTTCGCTAGAAATGATAGGATAGAATTTTACCCTAGTTAGCTAGTTTTTTTTAGCTAGTTTGAGTTTTATAATCCAACCTTCTCTATCATTTTCAAGCCTTAATGTCTAGGTTTGATGTATATACTAAGTTTTAGGATGTTTGCATCCCTTGCACATTTTATTTCTTCTAGGTGTCCATCTGACGGTTGGCTCTCTTGTGGCACGTCCTAGACATCTAGGTCGACATTTAGCTTCTGATGGTGGTTTTGAATATCTTTTTGCTTCAAATGTCTCCCTTTAAGCTCCGTGTCCTTATACCTTAACTTCATATGCATTTCTGGGTTCCATTAGCTCTTTGATTATCAAAACCTAGAAACCTAGAAGCCAAACATCGAGAAAGACGTCGTAGACATGGAGCCAAGACTCCGATAACATCTATGAGATGTCGAATCCAATTAGACACAAGACAGTAGCCGAGGACGACGTTGACGACGACAATAACTACAATCAAAAACAAGTTTTTTACATCTTTGATTAAATTTTGTTTAATTCCTAAATTAACCATGATAAATGTTTTGGGATTATATATATATGTGTCTCCGCAACAACTCATAATATCACAATCTAATTTAAACATTGTACTATTAAATTCTAGTGTGAGGGAAGAGAGATTTTAAAAGAGGGAGTGTAGATATAATCATCCATTGTTCTTCTCGAAAATTGAATCTTTCATGTGTTTTGGAGGGTTTAGCGAGATTTTTGATAGAAAATTTTCAGCTTTCTTGTAAGAATCATAACTCTTCATGGAATAAATCATGACTTTAGCTTTGTATCTTTTTCTATTTCTTGCATCATTTTACTTTTTTAGGCATTCCACTTGATTTCTATCAACCTATGGCATTTTTCATGGCTATTAATCTTAAGTGAAATGTGAGTATGGTTTGGAAAGGTTGAATCTTTAGGTTTGTAACTTGTTTTCTTGAGTTTTAATCCACATTTTCTATCTTTACATGGTGTTTAATCTTTTCTGAGAGAATGATCAACTCAAACTTTAAAGTCTGAACCATCAATGAGCAAAAATCTTTGATGAAATGCTGATGAGAACATGTATAAGAGTTTATGGTTCTTAGTCATTAAGATATGAGTCTAAGGCTATAAATACAAATATTATAGAAGGATTATAAGAACTCTTAGCTAATTCATCAACTATGAGAAATATAGATGTTTAGGTTTGCTATGAGTATAGACATGACCAAGAGAGTGGCTTTCGTTAGCTTGATGATCTGTAATCTACTAAATTTATACTTGTTCTCACTCAATGACCACAAAGATACAACCTTTAATCTCTTTTCATTCTGAAAACCATACTTGCATTCCATCTCCCCATCATTTTGATAAAAAATCTATTCAAAGTTTTTACCTTTCCTATTATTTACATGTTCTGTTATGCATTTTTATTCCATTTTCTTTTTCTACTTTTATGCTTATCGTTATCTTAGGTTGTTAAATAAAATCCCCTTTTACATATTGCACTTCATTTCCATTTACTTCCTAATCTTAAACGATAAATTATCTAATCTAGCATCTCTAATATTCGATTTTATACTATACTAAAAATCAAGAATTTTCACTTGATCAGATTCATGACATAGTATAAGATAGTTATAAATATTAATCTGAAATTTTAAGCACATAATTATAATAACTAAGAAGTAGAGCATAAAATCGAGATCAAGAACCTTTGAGACATATTGAGTAGGTTTGCTTCTCGCTTCGAGAAATATCTTCTAAATATATGTGACCACAAGCACTTGAAATGATATTGTGTCTGTTCGGGGCTTGCTGGAGAAAAGCTTGTTAGAGCGGATATGCAAAAATAGCAACCTAGAGGAAATACCCTCAACATGAAAGAAAACAATGTACGTAGATAGAAAAAAAAAAGCTCATCGTTCTTGTGATAGAAGTTTCAAATTTAGATATAGCACAAAACCAATGTTTGCAGTTTTATAAGCGCATGAACAACAAAAGAAACTCTAGGTGAGCTACAAAGAGTAGAGGAGGATGATTTAATCTAAGTTTTCCCTAGAAATATCTTAAAAACATAGTTATGCAGTTGTGACATATAGTTACGTGGCTGATTCGTCGATTCCAATTTATCTAAAGAAAAATAATCTAATTTAGAAAAATGTGACAGTGAGAATTAAAATGAAACGTCTAATTAAAACGGAACGTCTAATTAAAACGGATTTAAAACGATGGGACACAGAAAAAAAAAAGCCTAGGAAATTCCTTAGAAGAATCAAATCCAACTAGAATAACAATTAGGATTTCAACTCAGAATCGTTCTAGAACTCAAATCACTAAGGTATAATTCACCAATTTTCATTGCACGTGTATGGTTAGAAACAAAGAAGCCAAATATCTTTGTAAATTCTTAGAGTCCAAACAAGCATTAGCGAGTATATTCAATATGTTCACAAAATCCATTAATCAAATTCCTATGCAAAGAGGCGATTTCACTCATCTAAGATAGTTCTAGCAATTGATAACAATGTCATGTGTATCGAGTAACCTTAATCTTAATTCTAGGTATTCAATCTTGGACAAGGTTTTAGATTAATTCTAGACGAAGAACCTAGAAGATAACCCGAATTATGTAAGATCGTTTGTGGAGATGATCTCACGGTGGAAAAAGGGAACAAATAGCTGGTCGAGGGGTGCTCTCTACTAGTTCAAGGGATGGACGAAAGAAGCGGAACTGATAAAATTGAATCAAATGGTCGGAGGGGCACACTTTGGTTCAATCAAGAGATGGAATGGATGTGATAGTCACCACACAAGGGATGGAGACCTTGTGATAAGACTGGATTCTAAAGGTCGCATTGGAATCTCACCGAAGAAAGCTTAGAACGAGATCAATTTTTGCCTTTGAAGAAGTTCGTTTATTTATTGATTTTAAACGTGAGAATATAAGGCTGATAAATAAAATTTATCAAAGGGGCTCTTGCAGCTATAGGAAACCTAATACTGACAATCTAAAATGACAGAAAAACATGTGTGTAATAACTATTATAAAGGCTACAAAATAAACTAGAAAAATAAAGATCTTATACTACTTTTGAACCTACAAAACGAACATATACATGTATATAATTGAAACACTTATCTTGTGGTCGTTTTTTTTAAGTCTTGAGATGTCCTAAGTTGTGCTAGAATAGGGCTGGATCAAAAAAAACATGTGTTGACCTTTAAATGGCTTCAATGGGACCTTATCCCGTCACAATTGAATTGTGTCCATTTCTTCCATGTCTTCTTGATCCAGGAAGCTTTGAAATGATCAAATAAACCATTCTCTAAGTTTCCTAGCTCTTGATCTTGTCTTTGGAAGATGATTCATGTTGGTGATGCCTTGGCCCTTGACTTGATCACTTGATGTATCTGAACTTGCATCCTCTAAGTCACTTAGTGGGTCGATGTCCTCATCATTCCCTGACTCTTGAGAAGGTTATGGACTCAAAGCACTATCATCTGCATGATAAGGAGAAAAATTAGTAACATTAAACGTGGGTGCATTATCGTTGAATCGTTCCAAAATTTTGAATGGACCATCTCCTCTTGGTGCTAGCTTGGACTTCCTCTGATTTTAAAATCTCTCTGGTCTCATATGAACCCAAACCTAGTCTCCTGATTTAAAGACAATCTTATTGCATCCTTTATCAGCAGCTTTCTTATAAGTTGTTGTCTTTTTCTCAATGTTCTCCTTCACATTTTTGTGCAGCTTCTTGATTATTTCTTTCTTGTTATCTTCATCCTAGTTTGTAAACTATAAACAAGATTAGGATGCGAGATCTAAGGTGTCTCTAACGTAAAACCATACATAATCTCAAAGGTGAAAACTTAGTAACATAATGGTTAGCAAAATTATAAGAAAAATAAATAAATGGAGTACAATCTACCAAATTCTTTAAGTTCTTACCAACCGTGACCCTTAAGAGGATCGATAAGGTTATGTTTACAATCTCATATTTCCCATCAGTTTGGGGATGGCATGTTGTAGAAAAGAGAAGCTTGGTTCCTAACTTTCTCCAAAGTACTCTCCAAAAGTGGTATCACTTCTTTAAAGAATAAGTCAGCAGTTTGTGTGGCATCATTGGTCTTTGCACAAAGAATGAAATATTGTGCCATCTTAAATAACATGTCCACTACAAAAAAAATAGAATCTTTCGGATTTTGGGTAAACCAAAAAAAAAATCCATAGATATATCTACTCAAGGTATTGTTGGAATAGGTAAGGGCATGTATAAACCATGTGGATGTGATCTGGATTTGGTTTTAAGGCATATGAAACACTTGGAACATAATTTCTCCACGTCTTTCTTTAAGTGTGGTGAAAAGAAATAGTCCACCAAAGCACTTAGAGTTTTGTCCACTCCAAAATGTTCCATGAGTCCTCCACCATGTGCTTCTTTGATCAGCAACTCTCTCATGGATCCCATTGCGATACACAATCTATTTTCCATAAAAAAATAGCCAATATTACAAAGAATCAGATGGTGATTTGAGGCATTCTTGATAGATCTGGCCGAAATCAGGATCCTCCTCATATGTATCATTCATGTGTTTAAATCCTAACACTTTGGTTTCCATTGTAGTAATCAGCAAGTGTCTCGTTGATAAAGCAACAGCCAATACATTGCTTTTTCTCTTCTTGTACTTGATGATGTAAGGGAATATCTTCACGAACTCTAACCACTTAGCATGTCTTCTCTTGAGTGTGGTTTGACCTCTTATATGCTTTAATGGATCATGATCAGTATGTATGAAAAACTCCTTTGACAAAAGTAGTGTTGCCACGTCTCCAAGGATCTCACCAAAGCATAAAACTATTTATCATAGGTCAGGTAGCTTAAGATTGCCCCGCTTAACTGTTCACTAAAGTAAGCTATTGGTCGTCCTCCTTAAGTAAGAACAGCTTCTATACCAAGACAAAAACCATCACATTCAATTTCAAAAGTCTTTTCAAAGTTAGGAAGTACCAAAACCGGTGCATGAGTCATTCGGGCTGCTGGAATGCAGTCTCTTGGGCTGGTCCCCACTTGAATGCCATATTCTTCTTGATCACAGCAGTAAGAGGTGCAGCTATGGTGCTAACTTCTTTGAAAAATTTCTTATAGAAGCTTGCTAATCCATGAAAACTTCTAACATGTTCAATTGTTGTAGGTGTTGGCTATTCTTGAATTTCTTCGATCTTCTCTTGATTCACCTATAAATCCTGAGAACTTACAACAATACCTAGGAAAACTAACTCATTAGTGCATAATGTGAAATTCTTAAGGTTTCCATAAAGACCCTCCTTTCAAAGTATCTCAAGTACTAACTCAAAATGCATCACATGATCATCAAAACATTTGTTGTATATTAAAATGTCATCAAAGTAAACAACAACAACTAACTTACTAATGTAGGCTCTTATAACCTATTTCATTAACCTCATGATGTGCTTGGGGCATTGGTAAGGACAAATGGTATGACTAGCCACTTATAAAGACCTTCCTTTATCTTGAATGCAGTTTTTCACTCGTCTCCTTCTTTCATACGAACATGGTAACTTTGGTGAAGATGGTAGCTCCATGCAACTCATCTAACATGTCATGTAACTGTGGAGTTGGATGCCTATACTTGATGGTGATGTTGTTGATGGCCCTGCAGTCTACACATATCCACCATGTTCCATATTTCTTGGGGACTAAAAGGACATGAACTGCACACAGACTCAAGCTCTCTCTATGTATCCTTTAGTCATCAAGTCTTGAATATGTTTCTCCAAATCCTTAGTCTTGGTAGGATTCATCTTGTAAGCTGGTTTATTGGGAAACGCAGCTCTTGGAACGAGATCAATTTGATGTTCTATGCCTCTAATAGGTGGTAAAGCTGGTATCTCTTCAGGAAACACGTCTTTGAACCTATCTAAAGAAGAAGAATTTTTTGGTGCAAGAAATTTTTTTTCTTTAACATGTAAGCATTACATCTTTAAAGACCATTAGTAGCATTTTTTGTCTATGATCTAAAGCTTTAACAACAGTAGAAGGAGTGATGTATAGGTTATTTTTACTTACCTTATACTCAGCAGCAAATTTAGATTGCATTTTCATGTACCTCTTGAAGTTTCGCTTTTGTTATGAGTGAATGAGTGAATGTTGGTACGTCCATTGTGAATAACCTCCCTGTAAAATTTTCATATACAGCCTAGGAGCAAGTGACCTACTTGTATTGGCACCACATCACACACAACCTCATCATAATACTTTTCAATGTTGAAAGCAATTGTGACTGGTTCAGCAATTATGATTTATGTGTTGGAGTCCGCCAACCTTATGCGGTATGGTCTTGAATGCTTGCTTGTTTTGAGACCTAAATTTTCTACCAAAATCTTGCTAGCAGCACTAGTACAAGATCCACCATCAATAAATCATGCTACACACTGATGGAACGGGGTTTTAAAGTTTTAAATTTATAGAACGCCTGAATCTTTTTCCCAAGTATAAGCAATAATCGTTGTAGCAATTGAGCAATCGAACCAAGAGGAGTTTGGAAGTTAAACTGAAGTTCGAAAATCGGATATATATTGGATGTGAAAAAGGGGTTTTGCTGATTTGGTTTTGTTTAAGAATGGTTCTAGTAAAACTTGAAAATATATCTAATGGTATGAATCTTGTGAGAGAGAAAATGGTGATTGAGAAACATCTTAGGTGGGTTAAGCTTATGACTAGGGTTTTTAAGTACTTGGTTTAGGGGTTTGCTAATTAGGAGATTTGATTAACTTGATGGTCTCTCGGTGAGAACCAATTCGCTAAGTATTTACTATAACAACGGGCCTATTGAAAGAGATAAATAGCTAATGGTCTTAAGCCCTACAAACAACCAATGCAATTCTTAATGTGCGATTTTATTCTAATCCATTAGTTGATTCAAAAATTTCTTAGAATGAACTAACTCCCTAGACCACTCTCCTACCATGATAAGCCATTTGAGAGGATACAATTGTTATCTTAGGCTTTAAGCACACAAAGGTCTTCACAAATCATTCTCTAAAGTCTAGTTAAAACATATATATATATATATATTAGAGTAGAAAAAGGCATATTATTAGTCACTTAGAAATTCTCTCAAACACATAGTGTGCAAGAGAATGTGGAGGAGAGATTGAGTGATAGGAGATGAGACTACCTCAATCCCAACCCTTCTCCATGGACCCATGACTAAGAGAACTACACCATAATAATTAATCCTAACCCTAATTAACCACTAATTAATCTCTTAAACCATCTCTCAGCTAACCCATAAGAGTTATTAGTCACACATGGTGACATAAAGAGTAGTTGACAAATAAAAAAAAGCTTCATTTAAAATAAGAGAAAGATACAAAAGGAAAATAAAAGATAATTTTACCTATATATTTTACAAATAAAGTTAAAGTTGCTTCCCTCTAGGGAGTAAAAAGTGTTGGGAATGTTCCGAAATCACACTTGTATTTACTCTTGCATATAGTTGTTGAGATAAGACAATAATATGATACTAGGTGATTATGATGTTTTGCTAGAAGCCTCTTGTAATCTATGAGTTTGGAACTCATTGCTAGTATTATATGATCCTACAGGGTCACACACCTAAGCAAACTGGATAGAGCTTGTTGGGATTGATCATTAATGTAATGATCAAGTTATTGCGTTTCTGGATAGTGTGTCGACCGACACAAATATTGTGTCGACCGACACACAGCCCGAACCAGAATATTGATTTTGGTTTTTGGTTTAATTAATCATTGGTTTTGAACCAATGGTTAATTAGGTTTTCTTAAGTCCCTATATATATGATATGCACGACTTTTGAGAACCTTAACCTAATTTCCAGCCACCAGAAACACAGGAATCCTGAAGCTCCCTTGAGAGATTTGATCTCTTCCGGCACTAGCATCCCGACTTTCCAGTTTGTGTGCGTGTGGATACCAGTAGAGGCGCAGCATCTGAGGCGCTATTTGATCTCCTGTTCCTGATCTCTTCCGCTTCACAAATCATCAAGTATACTCGAGATCTGATGACTAGATTCAATTAACACATGATCCTAGGCATATAATTTTTTAATAAGATACTTTAAATATGATTTAAAATATGTACAAATTCCTTCAGTGGTATCAGAGTTGATGTATCATGGATTTTACCGGTTTTCTACCATGATATAGTAGGTTTTATGGAGTCTTTGTAGCATGTTTTGAGCATTTATGCAGGATTTACTAGCAAAAGACACTTTGGAGCAAAAGGAGCTTGAAAGAAGGTTTTATGGAAGTTTCCACGTGAATTGAGAAGACTTAGAAGATTTGGAGCCAAAATGAAGAAATGTTGCTGCGAGCCCCGAGTAGACCGACTGGAAGAGATGCAGTCGACCGACTGTGACGCCGACTTAATTTAGAAGATTTTCTTATCGGGCCTTTCGCGGAACCCTAGACCCTAAGACTCATTCACGACCTATATAAGCACCTCTTAAGCATTGGAAGAGAGAGGACGACGAGACACCGCAGAAGAACTCAGAGCAATACAAGTCTATCTTTGCTTTTTGTTTCCATTGTTTTAGCTTTTAGATATTGTTCTTATCATTGTTTTAGACTCTGAAGAAGGTTAGAGAAGTGTTCTTTCTCATTTGAGTTTCGTGAACCTTTGATCTTCTATTGTCTAATTCGTTTTATATGCACTTCATTCATAAAAAGATGATTTTTTTTAACAAAACCATGTTTGAGTAGTTTATTCATTAGATCTAGGGTTTTCAAAGGGTTTACAAGGGATCATTCTAAACGGTTTTGATTTGTGGAATAAGCCATGTGATTCTTCACTACAAACAGTATTTAATATTTAGAGGTGGCGTAATTAACCACTTTTAGATTATCAAGGTCGATCTTTCTACCGGAGACGGAGATAGAGACGCTGGAAGAGTCTGTAGTGAGCAAGGTGCGTTCTAAATCAAACGAGAGTTTGTTTAGACACCTTGCGAACAGATCTAACTTGTTCGCATTAAAGCTTATTTACTTCCAGCGATAATCCAAAGAGATTTGAGATTTAGGGATTTAAATAAAGGCTATTTTCTAGTACACCAATAGGATTTAGTATTTTAAAGTGTTTAGAGTTCAAGAAGTCACCAATAACCGTGATCCTGAGTTTTCCCAACTGATTTCCTTTAGATCTAATGTTTCTTTTAAGGTTTGCAACACATCACAAGGTCATTAGCATATTAGAATTGTCATAGTTCGGGTACATTTGCATCTGAATCCAAACTAGCCATAGCTCTCCGTGGGATTGATAACCTAAATACTACAACTGTACAATGTGCACTTGCAGTTAATTTTGGGTGAATAACTTCACGCATCAAGAGCCTAGTGTTCTATTGAATCTATAGTATGTAATATGAATTGGACGAATTCAAAATTGATATATATGATATATAGGATTTGCATGCTAGATGTTTTTGTTCAAAATCATTTTGATGCAAAATTGAAAAACTAGGGTTTCTGCGAATGTGTGTCGATCGACAGCATCACTGTGTCGATCGACACGGCCTGATGAATAACGAGAAAATTTAGGTTTTCGATCCCATGAATCGTTATGTGTCGACCGACATTAGCGGATTCGTCGCGGTCGGTTCAATCGATTAAATCGTTTAATCGTGATTGAACCGGTTTCGATTGGTTTCGATCGACACAGAAAGTGTGTCGACCGACATTGATCGGTCACCGCGATAAATTTCTGCGGATGTAGTGTCGATCGACACTAACGTAGTGCATCGATCGATACTGATCCGATCCGAGCTGTGCCGACCGACACTGATGTAGCGTCGATCGACACTAGCCGGTTTGTGCGATTGGAATGATCGGTTATCGCGATTAATCGCAGTCAGTTTTGAGTTGTGTCGACCGACACTAATGTAGTGTTGATCGACACGTTCTCAAAATTTGGATTCCATCATCAATCACACATTCTAGAATAATTAAAACTCAATTAGATTAATTATTTTAACTTATAAAACTCCAGGATACATATTTGATATGTATTAGTTTTAGAGAATTATGTTCCTCAATTAAATATCAAATTTAATGTCTTTCCATTCCTTTTCAACTGTCAAGGCTCATTTCATTGTGTGATTGGCTTGCCAAAGTAAGGTGTCCACAATTACATGAGTGAGGCAGATGGTAATCGTTACCACATGACTTAAAGGATTGGTTTATTTGACTAAGCTATCAAAATGGTTTTGGGATTAGAGACATAGGATTGGATTTGATATGAGATATCAATTCAAGACCAAGAGTTATATAGGATATAATTAGCAACGTGTTGCTTACCTAGAAAACTGAAATTTGGGCGATGAGTCAAAGCTCACTCAAGTTTCAGTGAAGTATGAGTCTTGGATCATTATATTCATTTAGAGGAAACATTGTTTTTGAATATAATGCAAGTTTTCTTAATTGTTAAGATTTCTCTTTTCTTGATCATCATAACTGAACTCTTTCTTTTGATTCAGCTATGTCTACCACTCATCACAACTCTTTTTCCCTTCGATCCGTCCTTGAGAAGGAAAATTTGAATGGATCGAACTTCCTCGAATGGTATCGGAATTTGAGAATTATTCTCAAGCAGGAGAAAAAGGAATATGTCCTTGAAAATGTTCTCCCTGCAAGACCGGTGCCTAATGCCCCGCATGCAGAAAGGAATGCTTGGGATAAGCATTATAATGATGTGGTTGATGTGTGTTGTCTCATGCTGGCAACCATTAACTCGGACTTGCAGAAGCAATTTGAGAACGTGGAGTCGCCAATTGAGATGATCACTAGCCTGAAAGGGATGTTTCAGGAGCAGGTACGAACTGAGAGATACCAGACAGTTAAGTCTCTCATTGAGTGCAAGCTACCAAAGGACGGTCCAATTAGTGCTCATGTCATTATGATGATAGGTTATATTGATAACTTAGAGAAACTAGACTGTCCCCTTAGCCAAGAGTTGGCTACTGACATCATTCTGCAGTCATTGCCGTCAAGTTATGATCAGTTTGTTATGAACTACAACATGAATAACATGACGAGGCCTTTGACTGAGCTGCATAGCATGCTCAAGACAGCAGAGCCCAAAATCAAGAAGGGCACTCCAAATGTACTTCTAGTACAAGGGAATAAAAGGTTTAAGAAACCTAAGGACAAGGCAAAAGGCAAGACAATCTAGATTGTGAATCAGGACAGGCCTGAGCCCAAGCCCAAGTCTGGCCCTTCTGATGGTGATAAGTGCAACTATTGTAAGGAGATTGGGCATTAGAAGAGAAACTGCAAGAAATACCTGGAAGATTTTAAGAAGATGAGGAAGACGTACGAGACTTCTTCCTCAGGTATTTATGTTATAGAAGTAAATGTTACTACTTCAAGTTCTACCTCATGGGTATTGGATACTGGTTGTGGTGCTCATATTTGTACTAATATGCAGGGCCTAAGCAACAGTAGAACTTTGGAGAAGGGGCAAGTGGACCTGCGCGTTGGCAATGGAGCAAGAGTTGCTGCTTTGGCCGTGGGAACATTTCATTTGTCTCTGCCATCAGGCTTGGTTTTAGAACTTAATAATTGCTACTATGTACCTGCTATAAGCAGAAACATCATTTCTATTTCTGTTTTGGATTTTGATGATTTTCATTTTTCGACTAAAGACAAGTGTTGTTCTTTTGATCGTAATGGTATTTTCTATGGTAGCGCCCCATTAGAGAATGAACTTTATGTTTTAAACTAATATGTGCCTGTCTATAACATAAACACCAAACGGTTCAAGTCTACTGACTCCAATCCCACTTTTCTCTGGCATTGTCATTTGGGCCACATCAACGAGAAACGGATTCAGAAGCTCCATACTAATGGACTTTTGGGCTCATTTGATTATGAATCATGTGAAAAATGTGAATCCTGCTTGTTGGGAAAAATGACTAAGACCCCTTTCAACAAAACTAATGAAAGGGTCAGTGACTTGTTGGGCCTAATACATACTGATGTTTGTGGCCCAATGAGCATTAGTGCTAGAGGGAATTTTGGGTACTTCATTACATTTACTGATGACTTCAGTAGATATGGCTATGTCTATCTAATGAGACATAAGTCGGAATCCTTTCAAAAATTCAAGGAATTCCAGAATGAAGTACATAACCAACTTGGCAAAAGTATCAAAGCTCTTCGATCAGATCGTGGAGGTGAATACTTAAGCCAAGAGTGCAGTGATCATCTGAGAGATTATGGAATTGTTTCACACTGGAACACCTCAGTGGAATGGTGTGTATGGGAGGAGGAATCGGACCCTATTGGATATGGTTCGATCAATGATGAGTCACACGGAAGATCGATCAATGATGAGTCACACGGATCTTCCATTATCTTTTCGGGGATATGCTCTTGAAACGTCTGCGTTTACGCTGAATAGGGTTCCATCAAAATCAGTTGCAAAGACACCACATAAGATGTGGACTGAAAATGTTCCAAGTTTGTCTTTCTTGAAGATTTAGGGTTCTGAAGCTTATGTCAAGCGTTTGATGCCTGACAAGCTCGGCCCAAAATTTGATAAGTGCTACTTTGTCGGTTATCCTAAGGAAACCAAGGCTTACTACTTTTACAACCAAACCGAGAACAAAGTGTTTGTTGCTCGGAACTGTGTCTTTCTTGAGAGAAAATTTCTTCCTAAGAAGAACAGTGGGAGTAAAGTACAACTCGAAGAAGTTCGAGAGTCACAGGAACCTGTTCAACCTGTTCAGGAAGAGCAGCGGTTAGATTTACGAAGAGTCGTAGTATCTACATCTGTGGTGCCTGAAGTTCGCAGATCCGAAAGGATTCGTCACGAGCCTGAGAGATACGGATTTCTCGTGACTAATTGTCATAAGCTGTTGATCAAGGATAGTGACGAGCCTGCGAATTTCGAAGAAGCAATGATGAGCCCTAACTCCGAAAAGTGGCTTAAGGCCACTGAATCCGAAATGGGATCCATGTCACAGAACAAAGTATGGACTTTGGTGGATTTACTCGATGGTGTAAAAGCCATCGAGTGTAAATGGGTTTTCAAGAAGAAAATCAATTTGGATGGTAACATACAGATTTATAAAGCTAGATTGGTGGCTAAAGGTTTCAAGCAAATTCATGGTGTTGACTGAGATGAAACCTACTCCCCAGTTGCTATGCTTAAATCTATTTGGATTCTCCTGGCAACTGCCGTTCATTATGACTATGAGATTTGGCAAATGGATGTGAAAACTCCTTCCTGAATGAGATTCTGGAAGAGGATGTGTACATGACACAGCCTGAGGGTTTCATTGATCCTAAGAATGTTGGGAAAGTACGCAAGCTTCATCGATTCATTTATGGATTGAAGCAGGCATCTCGGAGTTGGAATCTTCGTTTTGATGAAGTGATCAAAGAGTTTGATTTCGTGAGAAACGAAGAGGAACCATGCGTTTACAAGAAGACTAGTGGGAGCGCAGTTGCATTTCTCATACTGTATGTGGACGACATACTTCTTCTAGGAAATGACGTTCCGTTGCTTCAGTCTGTAAAGACTTGGCTCGGGAGTTGTTTCTCGATGAAGGACATGGGTGAAGCCGCTTACATTCTTGGAATAAGAATCTATAGAGATAGATTGAATAAGCTAATTGGACTGTGTCAGGATACTTATATTGATAAGGTCTTACATAGGTTCAATATGCATGATTCCAAGAAAGGCTTCATACCAATGTTTCATGGCATTTCTCTTAGCAAGACGCAGTGTCCTTCGACACAGGCTGAGCGAGAGCGGATGAGTAGGATTCCCTATGTCTCTGCTATGGGATCTATCATGTATGTCATGCTTTGTACTCGTCCAGGCGTCGCTTGTGCTTTGAGCATGACGAGTCGGTACTAATCTAATCCAGGTTAGAGTCACTGGACAGCTGTCAAGAACATCCTCAAGTATTTGAGAAATACTAAGGAAAAGTTCTTGGAGTATGGAGGAAGTGATGAGCTAGTAGTGAGTGGTTACACAGATGCTAGTTTCCAGACAGACAAAGACGATTTCCGATCTCAATCTGGATATGTCTTTTGCCTGAATGACGATGCAATCAGTTGGAAGTGTTCCAAGCAGAGCACCATAGCAGACTTGGCGACTGAGGCTGAATACATCACTGCTTCTGAAGAGGCGAAGGAGGCTGAATACATCACTGAACTTGGTGTGGTTCCTAGCATTTCTGAGCCAGTGGCACTGTATTATGACAACAATGGTGCCATTGCTCAGGCAAAGGAACCCAGGTCTCACCACAAATCCAAATACATAGAGAGGAAGTATCATATTATCTGTGATATTATTAATAGAGGAGATCTGAGGATCAGCAGAGTTCCGACGGACGAGAATCTCGCTGATCCCTTGACCAAGCGCCTTACACAGCCTAACCATGAGTGTCATGCTGACGCTATAGGCATTAGATATCTTAAGATGTGATCGTGATTTCAGTGAGAGTTGTTTTTTCATTTATGTTATGATGATCTTGTAGACATACATTTGGTTATATTTTATTTAATGAAATTTGTTTCAGTATTATTTAATTATGTTATTAAATAATAGTCCCAAAATGATTTATGGTATTCTTATAAGTCAT
This sequence comes from Euclidium syriacum, assembly GCA_900116095.1. Taxonomy (NCBI): domain Eukaryota; kingdom Viridiplantae; phylum Streptophyta; class Magnoliopsida; order Brassicales; family Brassicaceae; genus Euclidium; species Euclidium syriacum. Next base: position 2,609,277 of record FPAK01000015.1, on the reverse strand, counting down.
CAAGTACGTGACTTGATCATGAAACCTTATAAGTAATGAATGACATAAATTATCTTTGTCCCTAGTCGAGGTTATTGAAGTGGGATATTAATAACCGTGAGACTAGTAAGTGAGGTGATTGATGACTAAGTTTCATGGAGTCATTAATAGGGGGTATTAAAGTCAATCATATAGATATGTGTTAGAGAACACAGTATCAGATATGACCCGCTAATGAGAACTCTACAAGAATGTTATATGAGTGTCATAAGAGTTTCTCATTACGACTATAGAGTGTAGTCCTAGACCTGAGTTCATCATGTATCTCTTACATATGAATTGGCCTATTTTGGTTTTGTCAAACGTCAGCCATAACAGGTGACCATAAAGGCATTAGTGGGCATGTCATGAAGTGTGTAAGGAACAGGGATGGAACAAGATAGAATTTGTTCTTCCTATATAACAGGATATAGATATCTCTGGGCCTATCGAAGATTTGATACTGAGAAATACGTGGCCGCGCTCAAACGAGGTGATTGTCAGTCGTTTTTTTTTTATCAGTATAAATAAGAATTCGATAAACATGGTCTAGCTTAATAAGGATGACACGAGCTCTTGTCTTATGCTAGATCGAGATATAGCGACAAAGGATTATAGGAATAGTTGATTCGAGTATAAGTGGGAGATTGTTGGGAATGTCCTGAAATCACACTTGTATTTACTCTTGCATATAGTTGTTGAGATAAGACAATCATATGATACTAGGTGATTATGATGTTTTGCTAGAAGCCTCTTGCAATCTATGAGTTTGGAACTCATTGTTAGTATTATATGATCCTACAGGGTCACACACCTAAGCAAACTGGATAGAGCTTGTTGGGATTGATCATTAATGTAATGATCAAGTTATTGCGTTTCTGGATAGTGTGTCGACCGACACAAATATTGTGTCGATCGACACACAGTCCGAACCAAAATATTGATTTTGGTTTTCGGTTTAATTAATCATTGGTTTTGAACCAATTGTTTATTAGGTTTTCTTAAGTCTCTATATATATGATATGCACGACTTTTGAGAACCTTAACCTAATTTCCAGCCACCAGAAACACAGGAATCTCGAAGCTCCCTTGAGAGATTTGATCTCTTCCGGCACTAGCATCCCGGCTTTCCAGTTTATGTGCGTGTGGATACCAGTAGAGGCGCAGCATCTGAGGCGCTATTGATCTCCTGTTCCTGATCTCTTCCGCTGCACAAATCATCAGGTATACTCGAGATCTGATGACTAGATTCAATTAACACATGATCCTAGGCATAGAATTTGTTAATAAGATACTTTAAATATGATTTAAAATATGTACAAATTCCTTCAAAAAGAACATAAAAACAACAAAATGAACTTGCCAAATTTGTCTCTCTAGAACAAGTGGTCGGCCTTGTTTATTTATAGGGAGCTGAAATCAGTTAAAGGCATTTTGGTTTTTTTCTTGATTCAGACAGCTTCTTATTGATCGATACAGAGTCAATACACTGTCTATGTATCGAACGATATGGGATCGATACTAGATCCTATCTAAGATTTTATTACAAGCTTTTCCATCTAGTGTCGGTCAGTTTTCAGGGTGTATCAACCAATACGGTAGTGTTTGTATCGGTCGATACAACTTTCATGTCTTCTTAAAATTGTTCATAAGCTCTTGTTCACTTCTTGACTTCTCCCCAAAGCTTTATTGGCCTCCTTGAGTACCTCCAAAACTCCTAAAATGTGCAAAGAAACATGTTATGCAAACTCCTAGGACATGAAGATAAAATGCATAACAAACTATTCTAAAATGCATGGAAAATGAAATAGACATGGGTTTATTGGTACAAAATGCATACAAATTAAGTGTTAAAACCCTTAAATTATCATATCATCAGATACCTTGCTCTACACAATGCAACGTGTGAAGAATAGATTTTCTCTTTACATAGTTTTTGGGTTCCTTAGAGCACTCAATGCTCTACACACTACAAGCATCTCCCATGTTTCTAGAAATGCTACTTTTTCTTCAAAATCAGTGGACTTCGTAGCCTCTATGTCATCTTGTAATTCATTATCTGTAGTGGTTGTAAGGATCATAACTCACTGATTAGGGAAGTCACTTGCATAATGACCCATGCCTTGACACTTAAATAAGTTATATCTCGAGATCTTGATGGATTAGAAGAGTTACATGAATTTGGATTTGTTGTTTTACCACTGTCAGATGCTAGTATCTTGGCGTTAATTATAATCTGATTCAATTTCCTTTCCTTTTTCATTGGCTTTAGTTCGTAGATTATTCCATGACTTTTTGGACCTGAACGACTAGCACTTACTGTTTGCGCTAGACGCTGGTCTATGCGACCAATTTGCACGACTAAGTCATTCTTCAAAGCGGTCATGGCCTTTAGAATAGCTACAGTAGGGTTAGACTCTTCTCCAGCCATTAGACATGTCATGTGCTCACACTATACCAAAATAGATCAAGTGCAATGGAACAAAAAGGGTAAACCAAAACAATAACCAAAAGGAATAACCTAAACAACTAAACCAATTCTTATTTACTCAGATTTTGGTTTAATACTAGTTAACCTTAAATCACGACTTAACCAATCTAAACCAATTAATTATGGTTTAAATTAAGTGAAATAAACCAAATAAAACCGAATCGAATTCAAATTGGACAGAAAATATGTTTTGGAAACAGGTAAGAAAATTTAACAAAACCAAACACGGAAGATGCAACATGTTTGACTCTAACCGAATTTCTAATTATTCAACTAAGATTTTCTATGACTAAGAACGTAAAGAACACACTTAGAGTCCTAGATTCAAAATATGGTTCAAAAATTTCCCTAGAAAAACCTTGTAAACTTGCAGTAGGCGAATTGAACGGTTTGAACAGTATAGGTGGCTTTAACTGTTCTTCCTTCTTCTTCGTTTTTCTTTTGAATTTCTCTGAAACAAATAATAAAAACTATCACATATCAAATTCTTATGGGTTCTTATAAAAGCAAAGAAATCTAACGGAAATTTTTTTGTGTTTTTGATTTTATAAGAGAAAAAGCAAAACGATTAAAACGAAAAACATATGATATAATACACATGTTAGGAGCATTTGAATTTGATACCAGATGATGCTAGATCGTCTATGGAGATGATCTCACGGTGGAATATGGGAACAAATAGCTGGTCGGAGAGGCATTCTCTACTAGTCCAAGGAATGGACAAAATCGAAATTGATGGAATTGAATCAGCTAGTCAGAGGGAAGCTTTCTGGTTTAATCAAGAGATGGAATCAATGTGATAGTCGCCCAAGGGATGAAGATCTTGTGTTAAGACTAGATTCTAAAGTTCGCTTTGGAATCTCACCAAAGAAAGCTTAGAACAATAACAATTTTTGCCTTTGAAGAAAGTGCGTTTCTTTATTGATTTTAAAATTGAAAATACAAGGCTGCTAAATGAACCTTATAAAAGGGTTTGTGCAGCTATATGAAACCTAATACAACAACTCTAAAATGACAGAAAAACCAATATGTAATAACTATTGCAACAGTTACAAAATAAACTAGAAAATAAAATATGTTATACTACTTTTGAACCTGCAAAACGAACACACACACATTTATAATTGAAACACTTACATTGTGGTTGTTTTGTTAAGTTTTGGAATGTCCTAATTTGGGTCACAATTGGGCTGGATAAAAAAAAAAAACATGTTTTGGCCTTCAAATGGTTTCAATGGATCTTATAGCGTCCAACTTGACTTGTGTCCATTTCTTCCATGTCTTCTTGATGCAATAAGCTTTGTACTGATCCAATAAACCTTTTTTTAAGTTTCGTAGCTCCTGATCTTGTCTTTGGTAGATGGTTCATGTTGGTGATGTCTTGGTCTTTGACTTGATCAATTGATGTATCTGAGCTAGCACCCTCTAAGTCAATTAGTGGGTCGATGTCCTCATGACCTAACAATTCAAGTTTATTTAAAAATATTGTCATCAATCTTGTAGGAAAATTCTAGACCTAACTAGCTCACTACTCAAACATAGAGAATAAAATAAAACAACATGATATATATATATATATATATATATATATAAATAAAAATAAAAAAACACATAAGAAAAATCAATAAAAAAAGTAAAGATGTTTGAAATCTCCTCAAAAGCTCTCTAAACCAATCTTTCTCTAAAACTTAAAACAAAATAAGTGGTCTAAAATCTATATTTATACATAAGAAACATACCCTAGGTCTTTTGGGAAATTCTTGGAAACCCAAACGGGAAATATAATCAAAAATTTTTTTTTTGTTGCTACAAGTTCGTCGATCTACACCAGGGGGTGTGTCGGTGGACACACTCTCTGGAATACCATTTCTTCATTTCGTGAAAATCATCCTCATTTTCGCTCCAAAGCTCTAACACGTCTCAATGGCTCATAAGACCTAATAACACATATGTAAAACGAGAAAAATCTCAATAAATCTATAAAATCATAGGCTATAACCCCGAAAAACCGTATAATATCAGATGAACAAGAGGGAGGGAAGAGGAACAATAGGAAGTGGACTTTTTTAGGTGTCATTTAGCTGTTTTTGCTAGCAGGCATGAAGGAAGAGGTATATGGAGAACTTTTTCATTTCATATATATTGTATGTACCGGATCGCAAACATGTTGTTTGAGATAGGGGTTAGGTTAAAGCTTGCGCTTGGGTTCGACCGAGATTTTGCAACGTAACTTTTTTTTCGAGGTGAGATCAGCGTGATGCTGAGAGGGTGAGAGATCTCGTAAAATGAACCAACTCAAAGGTTGGAATGAGATAGATAAGCAAGGCAACAAATTAATCATTTTTTATTGATAACGGCGCGAGGCGCTTTACAGAGTGATAAGTAGTGTGAGGCGTTATATAAAAGAAAGGGATAGGTTTCTTATAGAAGAGTCGCGACGTTGAGATCTGAGTTTAACACATGTGGACAAGGTCGCTGAAGAAATTAAACTTGATTTGAGTGCGAGCTATTCTACCTAGAATATCAGTTATTTTCTTAGTTTTCTTATGTCCCCCCTCTATTGTGGTAAATGATCGGGGTATTATAGTGACACGGTGAGACTCCTGATTTGTCGAGAGATAGGTGCTTGCGAGTTGCTCCTAACATCAAAAAGGTATGATTTGACGGTCCGTCGCGTCATGTCTTGTTTGAGGGTCGCACTTGATCACCTCGCATTTGATCTTCGAAGCTTTAATATTTTAACATGCTTTTTCAACAACGGGACTTGCTGATCTTTTTGGATCATGGACTTTCTACGATTTGGATCTCGGTGTGCTAAATCAACTCCCAACATATACCACTTCCAATTTATTTTTAAAAAGAACTTTACTATTTAGCTCTAAACACATTACATTGGATTACTTTTACATTAAAATTGAAAGACATACACATAATCACCATAGATGTTTCCTTGATACAAAGAGACTACTTTTACGTATAATAATATATGCATCAATGTTTCTTACAAATTTCCACACTTAAATATTCCATACTTTTGTCTTGAGCTACGAAAGCGTGGTTACAGATCGAAACTGTGACTATGGAAGTGGAAAAGGGGATGATGATTCGCGGATCGCCAGATGCTATGTGTCCGTATTTCTTTGGCAACGCTCGCCTGAAGACTCGCCGGACCGCATACTATAACTCCAACATCCACGCTCCCCCATTTCCCGTTCAAACACTCAAATATCTCTACAACAAATAGAATAATAAAATAAGGAATATTTTAAAAAGAAAAAGCTTTGTAATTTTGGACGGACTCGAATTTGATTGTACCTTTAAAGTCTGGTCTGGTTCCATAACGAGTAGTGGTGAAACTCTGGAGATCTTCTTCTACGAGAAGGCCTTTGTGTTGAGTAGATGGATTAGGAGGTTCTTCTCCCACCTCGGCGTGGCCATTTGAGTCCACTTGACCGGTTTTGTGACCCCAAAGATGCCAGAAAACAAGGACAAGACCTCCAAAAATCAACACACTCGCAACCATACAAAGGAGAAACAGAAGTCCCTTGTACCACCAGGCGGTTATATTGTATTTTTTTATGTAAAAGATGTCAAGCAATGTCATCATTGTAATAAACCCAAGGGTGGATGAAATTAGATAGAGTCCAGACCATATGTTATCCCCTGTGCCAACTAGAACCGACATGGGACACCCTTGGGGTCGTGGTTTGACACAAGGATTTGCCACCTTGTGAACCATTCCATCTTCCAGGCGAGGCTCAGACTGTCGGGTGACGTAGATGTTAATCTCAAGGTTTAGTTTGTGAGAGAGGAAAGGTATGTCGATTGCTGAGAGAAGAGAGAGCTCCTCTGAGTTCTTTATAGCCCAAATCACTAAAACCTTATTCGGTAGACAAGCTTTCCCATCTCTTTTACGGTGTAGGATATCACTTAAGATGGCGAAAAAAGGCGAAATCCCGATTCCTCCTGCTACTAACACCAGGTTCTCGTACCTGCAATTCCAAAAACAAAGCTTTTTGTTAGGTCAAGTTAACGCTTTTATTGAAACAATTCAGATATAACGCATTACCCTAAGTGGTATGGAGATTCATGGCCATAAGGACCCTCCACACAAGTTGTGATTTTGGGATATGACTGAGAAGAAAGGAGCTGATTCTGGTTCTCTGCCTCGTATAGCTTTGACAACTGGTCCCTGAGCTTTGCAGTCCATCCACCAAGAACCTTTATGAGGACCGCAATATGATGGTCCCCATCTAGAGGGCTCGATGAAACACTGAAAGGATGCCATTGTAGCCATGATAGTTCCCTCACTTGGAGGAACACAAAACTCAGGGCATTGTATCGCATATCTGATGATGGAATTGTAGATTAGAGAACTGGAATCTCCTCTAGATATTAAAAACAGAGATGGTGTTACTCACTGGGTGGTTTAGAAAGGACGAGTTCGAGAGTTCCACAGGGTAAACTCTTTGCAGAGATTACATCTACAGTCCTTCTGGATTGGCAGAACCTCAAGAAACGGTCAAGAATGAAAAGGAATATCCCTCCAGCAACAATGCTGAACAAGTAGTCACCGACGTGAAGTGCCAAGAAGACGACAAAGACTATGTATAATTGATGGGTGTAGAAGAAGAGCTCGAAGTAATGCTTTCTCACCAAGTGAAGTGAGGTAACCCACATCAGTAAACCAGCTACTAGACTGATAACTCCAGGTAACACTGCGATTCCAGTAGCTTTCCACTCAAATAACTGAGAGAACGTAAGTGGTTAAAGAATCAGATGATGATCAAAAGTTAAAACAGAAATAAGTAGATTGGTGTATTTTTCTTCTTACAAGCTCTAAAAGACGACCTTGAATGATCCATCCAACTACATAACAGAGGCCATGTAGGGAGAAGAAAGCCATGGTGATATGACCAAGCCAAACATGATATCTTGTAGCATGCTCGAAGGGGATGTCTATAAGACGGAGGAGAATGGAGCCTCTGGAGATTGGAAGAAACAGAAAGACCATACACAATAATCCAATCATCCCTAAACGCAGACCCGTTACCTCCAACAGTAGAATACCTCTATCCTTGGGAAGCACATGGAAGAGTTCTAGAAGGTCAAGATCCCTCATGGTATAAGCATAGATAGCCCAGAGGAAGAAGACTGAGAAGATCATAATTCCAAGGAACTCAGCTGCAGTAACCACTCCAAAGGGTCCATCCACAAGAACAGGGAATGTCCATAGCCTAAACCTTGGGAATTTCGATATCTTCTTCCTTCACAATCACCAAAACATACATTTATTATTAAAACCAGTATGTAGTAATCCCTAAATTTGTGAATCTAGACCGTACGTACTTAGTGAACACCTTCTCTTCCCCGGAGATGATGAAATAGAGAGAAGCTAAGACGGATATGACAAGAATCGGACCGCTGAAAATTAAGAACATGCTTCCTGCAATTTAGAAAGAATAGATTACGATTCTGCTGGAGAAGAAAACGAAGGATTTGATTGATGAGATGGTACGTACCTGTGGTGCCGAAGAGAGTGTTGGAGGAGACAGCTCTCCATTTGGTTAGCAATTGATCGCCGAGTTTTCCAGGGTACATGACAAGGAAAAGAGCCCAAGCAACGAAAATCACAGACATTACAACCTTGAGAATCCATTTCAAGGAGGAAGCCACCAAAGACGACGATGATGATGAAGGCGATGCGTCCTTCGCCTTGGGTAGCACAGACAGAAGAGGGGTTGTTGTTGCATGTTCATCCATCTTTTGAATTTCTACTTTGGTTTAGCTTAGTGATGAAAGGTGGTTCGTCGGCTTTTAAGGAGACGTTACAAGAGATATTCAGGAGAAATATTAGGGGACAAAATAAAAGAAATTTTCACAACCATTCGGGGTCCTATCCTTCTCATTAATGAAAGATTCCCTCAGCACCAATCCTAGTACACTATTACAAACAAATTCTTTTAAAATAATAAAAAAGAGAATAAAAAAGGAAAGGCCATTTACTCGTGAGAGTAACGTACTTGGAGACGACAGGCACGTTGGATGGATAAGATGATTGTTATGATATGAGTATGACCAGTGTGATGGATGGTGTTAGCTAACCATTACTCTCTTACTACTTATCGGTTTGATTTTTTGTTTGGACCCACCCACGAAGCTGTGAACAATGCCAATGGGTAGTAACGTAGCTATAATTTCATTTTGAGATCTGAAAGCGATTCTAGCATTGCATCTTTCTTTTTTTCCGAAACAAGAGTGCGGCAAAGAAAGGAATCACAAATGGCAAACTTTGTACATGATGAAATTCTATTTACAGAGATGATCCGGATCCCAACTAGACTGTATACAGTGACACAGGCGAGATGTAGGCTTCATCATCAAATCAGACAAGCTTGGATATTACGTGACACGACGCCCAGAAGGCCTTTGACGCAACCCTGAGGACCACCGGGTTTTGATAGATCCTGTCGTCAAGTGAACACCAACAAGCATATATTAGTGACAAGGATAAACATCGGTTATGCTATGTCCAAGATGACATTATATGTACCCTATAACAGTTGCGCCCCAAGACGCTACATTGTAAGCGACCTTACTTCCATCCCAGGCTTTCCGAAGCTTCCCCTTTCTCTTCTTCACTGAGAACATCCTGCTCAGTGCTACAATTACAATTCAAACACTCATGTTACAAATCTTACTACTTTCAATATCCCACAACCAGAGATCTTGGCAGAGTGCAATTCGTTTGTGTAAGAAGCTTCCTAGTCGAGTTTTAAGATTGGAACTGGTAATTAACTCCACTTGTACCTTTCTGAAGCTGCTCAGGAGTCAAGTCCTGCACATTCATGGCAACACTCAAATTTAAGTCACATGAAATCAAAGAGCTCATATTCTATAACAAACGGAATTAAAAATGGCAAGCTAGGCCTTCGGTTACCTTTGTCTGCTTAAGTGATGATAAATATGTAGCCATGAAACATGCGATACCCTCTGCTATATCTTCTTCCCTAACGAGGACATAATCTTCTTCCCTTTGACCCATGCTTTCCTCATCCCAAAGATCTTCTTCACTAACTACGTCCCAAGAGCCACCATCTTCTGAAATGCCACATATTTACAATTATCCATACAATCTAGGAGCAAAACCGCAGGTTTGAGAAACACAAGCAATAATAGCCGTGAGCTAGACAAGAGATTGATTATCATTCCAAATCCCAATTCTCACCAGCAAGATTTTGCGGTGCTGCTACCTGGGCTGATTCAATCTTTTCAAGGAAGTCATGGCATTCAACCCTGGATTTGATGAGATCATATAACTGAACAAGGAAAGAGATCATGATATCATTGAACATTCCACACACATGGTGCATACAAGTTTTCACCATAGTCATCTTCATAAATCTATGTGATGGTGTTATGTATCTTCTCATCAACATGTTTCGATTTCACCACATCTAAGCAACACCAATTTGATAGACAACTAAAGTTCCAAAAAGAAATGTGATCAGATTAAAAGATTAAAGCCATTTAAAAACACACCGGTCACTTAATTCGTGCTCAAGTTTTAATTTTTATAAGAGGTACACATGAATCTCAGCAATTTGCATCATAGTTGAAATTCCCAAGAAATCAATTCCCTCAACAAAACTCGCGCACAATTACCCAGAATCACACCATGAAAGATGCATACCTCATCCGCTTCAGGATCTCCTTGATCGGAAGAAAAGAATTCTCCTTTGCTTAATTCCTCCTCCGGTGACCCAATTCTTTCGCCGGCACGGTCGCTTTTATCGTCTTCGTCGTCTTCCGAACTGACCTCGGCTAGGTTTAGCAGCTCCATGGCTCTTTGGCAATCATCGAGCAAAGCCTGCAACGTTTTCCGCTTGACACGAATATTCTCCTTCTCGATGCGTTTTCCTTTGCTCTCGGTATCGTGGGTTGAATCAGCTCCCTCGATCTCCATGGTGCCTTCTGCTAGGGTTTGTGTCAACCCAATCGAAGCTCCTGGGGCATAGAATCCTTTGGGGAGCCACTGAATCACGAAGATCTGCTATGAGAAGACGACTTATCGCGCAAACTCTCTTCCCCTTTATTTCTTTCCCAGAGCAATTTAAAAAAACATTATTTCGTTGTACGTGTGTAAGCTATGGCGTGAAGTATTTGGTTTTTGCGTTTAACAAGTTTTGACATTTGCGTGTTTCTTGACAGGCGATTTCCCTGCTAAGTATAGGTGAAGGTAAAAACAAGAAAAAACATAGGTGAAGTTGAAGATGATACTTAGGTGGGGTTATTGAAATAAGGATTTGGAATCATATATATTAAAAGAATATATGTTTTGTCACGTGACGTCACCACAGTCCTCTAAAAAATTGATTTATTAAAAACTTATTAAACCTTATTATTGTGTATAATTTTTTTGGAAAGAAATCTTACTTATTAAAATTTATTAATGTGTTTAAAATCTTACATAATTTACTACAAACCTAATATAAATCTTAAAGAATTTACTAAAAACCTAATATATGTAAATCTTACAAAACCTAGGGGCCGATTGGTAAGGACTTTCGCTTTAGACTTTCGCTTTAGATATTTGGCTATAGAGAATTTGGATGTGAGAGCTGTGGCTTTCAGTTTATATAAATCTCAAAGTCTGATTAATAACAAATACTGCCAGAGTTTTGACTGTTACTTTAATTATTAAAATTTTATAATATACAAAACAATTGACCGATAACCTAACCAGTTATTTCATGTCGGTTCTGATTCTATTATTCGAAACCAGTTTTTATGCCCAAACTTAACTCAAGGTGCTTCAATCCGGAAAAAATAATAGGAAAATGGATATCAAAGAAAAAAAAAACTGAAATTTTAAGATTTTAAAACAAATTTAGAATCAAAATAGTATTAATTTATAAAGGAAGAAGATAAGATAATAAAAAAAAACAAATGGAAAAAAAAATAAAAATTCTTACAACCTTAAAAGTTTCTCAAACGTGACTTTGAAAAAAAAAAAAGTTTTAAGAGTAAAAAAATGAAAGTTGGCAATTAAGGTTTTAGAGAGAAAAAATGAAGTCAAAGTCTCATTGGCAAATTTTTAACTTTAGGACTTTAAATAATTCTACAACCCTTAAAGCCAGGTCACCAATCACCCCCTAATATATGTAAATCTTACAAAACATAATATATATGTAAATCTTACAAAAGTTAAACAAAAAACTTATTAAACCGTTTAATCCGTATAATTAGATATGGAAATCTTAAATAATCAAACCGAATTATATAGCCGTCGTCTTATTCTGAATTACAAATTCACATCAGCTTCATTGAGAGTTTAGGACGCCTTTCATGAAGATCATACATTCACATGTACATGTCTCCAACGACTCAGACAAGGAGTCTCGCAAGTCTCACGATGTAGGTAATGCTTTTGTCTTGTGATTTTTAGATGTCAATCGTTTTAATGCTTTTTATATTTTAACAAGGAGTTTGTGTTTTAAGATGCTATCATTTTCTAAAGTTAATGAGTTTATGTGTCTTTGTTCTTTATTGTCTTGAAATTTATATCGGTTTTTTTTACAATTCTTTACAATCGATATAATGCTCGGTTTTGTTTACAATTGTTTATAATCTATATAATGTCATCGTTTACAATCTTTGTTGTCTTATGCCATCATTTACAATCTCCGTTGTCTTGTGTTTTAAGATACCATCGTTTTCTAAAGTTATTACTTTTTAATGATACCATCGTTTTCTAAAGTTATTACTTTTTAATGTCTGTTTCACAATAAGATCAATGGTTTCTCCTGCTCTTCGTAAAAAACAGAATCATTGCTTTATTATCTCAACCTATAAGGGAATTAAATTAATGGATACTATCTGATTTTTAGTTGTAATTGGGTTTTTGGAGAGAGAAGAAGAAGTAGAAGAAGAATATCGTATTTTTCGGCTGAGGCGTCACATATTTTCATTGGTTCGCTTGCTGTATTTGATTCGTTTTTGCAGGAAAATCCGACACTGGTGAAAGCCAAATTCCTCAAGTTGGTGTTGAGATTCAAAAACTCAAAGTCAACTTACATAATGTGTTGGAAAAGAATTTGCAGTTTGCTAAAGCAAACAGTCAAATGTTGGCGGTGTGTTCTATCTTTTCATGTTTCAATTTTGAGATAATTTTAAGATTAATTTGAGACTATATGATTGAAGTATGGCTTCATTGTTCTTTTCCATATTTTTGGTTGGAACTCATTGCAAATAAAGACAGAGTAAGTTCTTTTGGAACTGAAGTTTCTCAAACTGAGGTTATGACAATCAATTATATTTTATGTAAACCAATTACCCTTTTCTCTAATCCTGCAGTGGTTAGTTACTAAAGTTATTTCAATCTTTTGCTATGTTTTGTTAGAAATTTGCTAAAACTGTTTATTTTCTTTTTTTGTGCTAAAGAAGAGACAGTTGGCTATTTAGGATAATCTGTGAGATTCATGTCGGAGAAACATGAGTGGAAAAATTGGTCAGCTTTCATAGTACATAACCATTATATGGATAGATGCTCAAAGCCAGGATCTGTAGCTTTTAAGAAAGCTTTTAAGAAAACTTTCTTTGAAGCTCATTACAAGAAAGTCGGTGCTGCAAGAAAAGCTGCTGCTGAAGAATAAGAAGTTTTGTTCCTTCAATGGTACCTGAACATTATGAGAGGTACACTCATGCCTAGAGACTAGTAATTACACATGAGTTCAACAAAGTCACTTTATATCAATACCACTCATTTTAGTTATATATGCATTATCTATCTGTTTGTAACATTTATAATATTGATGAATCATATTTCTATTAATTAAACTTGTATTTGCAGACAATATGGTCGATGGAGTATAATAGTCTGAAGGCTATCTACACTCATCATATATACATAGGCACAATCATGACTTGAAATTGTTAGCGTTAAAGTGAAACTTCCATGTATGCTATTTTGTTTGGGGTATTATCTTAGAGACTACTTGCAATCAATGAGCTCTAAGGAGTTTGACAAAATCCCTTAAAATCTCTACGATTTAAAATAATTCCTTTGTCAAATACCATCAAATGAGGTGGTATTTGAAATCCCTTATTTTTAACTATCAATTCTCTTTCAAATAATCTCAAATCCTTTTTGATATAATTAATTAATGAAATCTCAGTTCTCCAATAACCTAGGATTTGAAGGGATTTGTATAAATCTCATTACAATAACCTAGGATTGGAAGAGGTTTTACAAATGCCAAGTCCAATAACCAGAGATTTGAAAAAAACTTGAAATCCTCTCAAATGCCAGATCCAATACAAATACCAAATGATTGCTGCTAAAGGGAAATAAATGGAATTAAATTAATGAAATAAAATTAATGTAATAAAGTTCTGAGCTTTCAGATACCTATTCGGGTTCGGTTCGGATTTAGTAAAATATGAACTATTTGAGTATTTTTCTATTTCGGGTCGGGGGTCGGGGGTCGCCTTGGGTTATAAACCGAACTGGTTTTCAGATACTAGAAATTGACCAATGTAAATATGAAATGAAATTAACAAAGTAAAACAAAAAACCATATATCAAAATCAAAGTCAAAGGTTAAATTGACTTTGTAAATTCAAAACCTAACAACCATATGGATCCTAAGTTACCCAAAAATAACATAAATTTTTTTTTATGTAATCTATGTTGAACCAAGAAGTTCAGTGAAAGTTGAGTTTGAAGTGTTAGTTCGAGATTGAGGGTCGGAGTTTTAACGACGAGATATATTAGATTTGAAGCGAACAAAGAGCTTTTCTCAATAGTACTTGGTGAATATATTGATTGTTTGGTTACAAAGAGGTCGGAATTAGGCTTCGTAATAAGACTGAGATCGGAGCTAACACTTAATTATTCGAGGGTCGAAGCAAATGTTATCGATGATCTAAGCTATACATTTCATAAACTAGTTCTTCGACTGAGTTGTGTCTGCGTTCGGCATTTGGCTTGCGTGATAGGATTGAACACGTGATGACGTGCACTCCTTGGGTATTGTGTTGAGGAGGGGTAAGGGCCGTCGGGTTTGGCCCGTCCCTTTCTTTGTAATTATCGCAATAAAGAGTTTGGTTTGGGGCCCAATAATAAGGTGCAAATCCACCTCCAACAATTAGTCCCTCCCCCGAGTCTGGCGGAACGTTCGAGTTGTTATCAAACTTTTGGGTAGTTGGGCTCGGGCCCAATTCTTTTTGGGTGGTGTGTCCATCGAATGACGCATACTCTGCACGTGCAGCTGTCCGTAATGAGTGAACTTTTGACGTGGCATGTATTTGTTGGGCTGCACCTAGGGTTTCTCCGAAATCGAGGGGCTGCAATACAAAAAGTCACTTCAACGAACGCTTCTTCGTTTTCCTGATCTCTCTATATAAGCTCAGCTTCGCCCCTGAATTCGCTATTCTCTTATTTCATTTTCGATTCTTCTATCTTTTTTCTACTCCGTTTTTGCTTTCATATCCTGCAAGAGATGTCTTATCCTACTGCTTCCGTTGTTCCCTCTCCCGAAGGGCCTGGAGCTTCAGAAGACTATTTAAATAGAGATTATGAGGAGGTCATCGCAAAATCGGATCCTAGGCAGATTTCACGACCAGCTCAAGGCAAGACTCCCTGGAAGAGGGTTATCGGGCCCACACAATCCACTACAGATTCCCTCAAGGAGCTCTTTACTCTTTGGGATAGGTCGAGTGAGCTGGAGTTTATGATCCCGAACTCCGATCAGAAGCCGTGGGATTGTCCACTTATGTAGATAAAGTTTTACCCTGCAAAACTGCAAGTGCACAGTGAATGCAGAAGTAGTATATAGGGGTCGAATCCCACAGAGACTCTTAAGAACACAACAGTTTCTAGTTTTGAATTAAGTTAGGCAAAAAATTATCAACTGAAAGACAATGAAAAATAAATGGCAGATTGAATTTCCAAACCATGGGTTGAAGTATCCATCGCGGTATTTAGTCTATCTCTTGAAATTCACATCCGGTATTTCATATCTTCTCCAATTTCCTTGCATAGTTTTCTATCTATCAAAAATAAAAGAGGAGAGAAATTCAATAACAGTTTTTTATCATAATTTCCTAGTCTATTCAGAATTGAAAACACCGATAAATCCTTGGCAACGACGCCAAAAAAACTTGATGCATGAGTTATTTCACCTAAACTAACTGCATATGCACATTGTACAATCGTAGTATGAAAGGTTATCGATGCCAAAGAGATTATGTTGAGTTTTAATTTATAACTAGAAGCTTAAAGTATAGAGCTAACTAACTAGTATCTTTTCTTGGTAACTTATGGATTAAAGGTGTTGAACCAAGGGAAACTCGCAGGAAGTATAGATTAGCATAACATAGTTCTATCCCACGTGGTTTTCTATGTTAAGGTTTTAATGAGGTGATACTCATGGGTTTCCAAGTTTAACCTCTTGGGTGGTTCCAAAGGCTAAGTTTGAGGGGTAATATTAATCAAAGTACTACAAGTATGCCAGAACAGAGTTGAATACAAGTCTGCCAAGACAAAGTGTTACAAGTCTTCCATGACGAAGCATTACAAGTCTGTGTGGGTTCGTACGGTGGTCCCATGATGAGATGGGAAATTGAGTGTTTTAGCACCTGATTTTTGTAAGATTTTATCCAATTTATCCCATCTTCATGTCATTTCTCATGCATTTAGAGTAGATTTCCACTTTAGGCGTCCTAGGAGTCCGCATTTGTGTATTTTGTGTATTTCAAGTGATTTTAGGTCAATAAGGAAGGAAAAGAGCTCAAAAAAAGGAGAAAGTAAGTCAATGATCAAAGGCAAGGGAGCAAACTACCGATTGGTCGAACCTCACTCATATCGAAGACGTATCGATCGATATGGGATGGAGAATATCGAGACCCATATCGATCGATAGGTAGAAGCCAGAAGCAAAAAAAAGACGGAAATGCCCCTGACCGACCAAGCTCCATGATGTACTGTTCTTTTTACCGGTTTTCATGATGATATTTTACGCTGTTTTGGAGCCTTTTCTGCATTTTATACAGGTTAAATGGAAGATTCCACATGTTGAGGTGTTTTGCAAGAATCTAGAAGATTTGGAGCTAAAAATGAAGAATTTTGATCTGGAGCCCGATTCGACCGACTAGAAGGACGAGTCGACCGACTCAGAGGCGGCCTGAGTAAAAAGGAAATTTTTTTTCGGCCTTCTTTTCAAAACCCTAACTTCTAGAGCTTCTTTGCCGACTCATGCATGACCTAGAGGAGCTATATAATCGACTTTAAGTAGAGAAGAAAGAGAGAGACGATTTCCATCAAGCTTTTGAAGCATTCAAGCATCTCTTTACCAAAAATCACCAAAAAGTTACTTAGATCTTTTTTTCAGGGAGCATCCTTGTGTGAAGGTTTTGTTGTGCCCTATTCTCTTGGTTTTACAGAGAGAGAGAGCCACGTTTTGCTCTGATCTCTTTTTGATATTACTTTCATATTGCAAACTCTTGATATTAATGATTATGATTGGTTTGTTTGCTATGTGTGAGTAGTTCCCTAGTTAGATCTAGGTTGTCAAAGGTTTTATGGGTCAATAGGTGCACGAATTGTTGCTGAATTTGTGACTACTCTCTTTAATATTAATTCATACAATATTTTGACTTGATCACTTAGAATATTGAATTTTAGGGTTTGTTGCATCATACACCCATTTTACATTAAACCCGAAGCATTGTTTCTAGCAGGTGATCTCGTTCTTGTACAAACGAGAGTTTGGCTTGGAAGGTCATGAGCAATCAAATCCATTCCCAATGCATGTATTAGTTATATAGGTTGAAAAGCATCCTTTCTAATCTGTTGGTTGATTTATAGTGTAATACGCAAAGAGATTTCGTATTGTATACATTTGTCTCTTGTGTTTAAGAGTAGAGCAACATCTAATTTCGTGCATGGCCCATATTACCCGCGATTTACCTAATTTATACTACAATTGTACATTGTGCACTTGCAGTTAGTTTTGGGTGAATAACTTTGCACCATCACTCCCCAATAAATAGAGCTTGTCTCATTATAGGGGAAACACACCCTCTCCACACTTCCTTTTTAGTCTTGCCTAGGTTTATCTTTTGCTACCATAAAAGATAGCTTTTTAAATATTTTTATTTTCTTTTTTTCTTTTTATTTTAGTTATGTAAGACAATTATGTTTAATTAAAGTTTAATTAAGGAAGTTAATTAAGAGAGAGAGTGTGATTATGGTTGTCTTAAGTAGGGTTAATTAGTTGGGTTCTTTGAAACCAATTAGGTTTAGGTCTCCTAATCATGGGTGTTTAGAGGTGAAGAGAGATGGAGATTAGTGACTCCTCCTATCATTCTTTTCAACCTCTACCCCTTCTAATCCTAGAGATTAGTGGGTAAAGCTCAATTGATTAGTTGAGAGGCTTTCTCTACCCTAATAGATCTATGGAATAGAGATTAGGGTTTGATTTGTGGAAACCTTGGTGTGTTTATAGCCTAGATCTATGTTTTTACCCTCTCAAATGGCTTAACTTGTTAGGAGAACGCCAGCCGAGTTCATCATCACAACGCCAAAGAGTCACATTCCCCAAAAGAAGAGTGCTTGAAAGAAGAGAACACGAAGAAAAGACATGGACGAGAAGTGTGAACAAGATGAGTGATCCGGGACCTTTCTCAATTCCTTGCCATTTGGGAAGCATGAAGATCAAGAAAGCTTTGGCAGACACAGGAGCAAACATCAATGTAATCTCCCAAGCTCTTCTAGCCGAGCTAGGCATCACTGAGATTGAGCCACATTCCAAAAAGATAGCTCTAGCCGATGCAACAACAAGAACCCCAAAAGGAATAGTGAGAGATGTCCCAATTTGAGTGAAGGGATGGATTGTGCCCACCGACCTAGTGGTGGTGGAGGCGATGAGGAATGAGCCGGTACCACTAGTACTTGGCCGCCCCTTTCTAGCCACCGTGGGAGCACAAGTCGACTTTGAAGGCATGAAGATCACATTCACGAGACTCGGAAACCAAGTCTACAACCGAGCATCCACTTCTTTTGATCAATGTAGAGCATTATATGATGACTATGATCAAGAATCTATAGGGGAGAATGATGTGGAAGTAGAACTCAATGAGCTTGAGAATGGTGAAGTGCTAGCCATGAACTTGTGCCATGCCGTGATGACTAGTGAAGAAGAGGACGTAAACCAAGAAGACATGGCAATCAAGTACCACATTTTCACGGAAATGTTTGGAGGAAAGCCTTACCAACAACCCGGAGCAAACAGAGATGTTCTACCTACTCTGCAAATCACTTCACAAGGTGTTACCAAGACTCCCAAAACTTCAACAAAAGAGGAAAGTTTCACCTTTAAAGGTCTTTCTATACAAGTTCTTCACCGACCTTGATGAGTCAAAAAAGGTGTTTGGTGGCCGAGAAGCGGGAACAAGCACTCAACAAACTACAAACCGAAGAGTCCATGTCTTACCACATCAAAGGATGCCCGATACTCAAGCTCTAGACAGGACAAGCCTCGATGCTCTATTCATAGCCGCGGGGAGGGGAGAAAGACAATACCAATTCCCCGACCTAAATAAGATCCCGAGCCATCAAGTAGCTCAAGAGAGGCACGCTTACCGAATCCCGACTCTAGCAACCCAAGCGACCGAACATGAGACGACTCTTCTCCTCAAACCCCATGCATTCTATGATGGATCGGTTCATTACCGGGTAATGAATAGGAGACTCACCTTTCACATACATCAGCGCGAGACTCAATGAAGAAGCTATACCCGTTGAAGAAAAAGCTGAGTTCCTCCCCAACCCGATTAAGATCATCCTCAAAAACGAAAGAGACCAAGAAATGGAACGAAGATACCACGGATCTAACTCTAGATCCGCTTATGGGCAAAGGTAAGTCCCACTATCCTTCACACCATTGTAAATACCACTAGCTTTAGGTCTTATGCGGATTTTACCTCTCTCGATTTGATTCCACCGGGACAGTGTCAATTAAGTCCGGGGGAGGATTTTATGGTTACTAACCTAGTTTTCTTCTTTTCTTATCTTACATTTTTGTTTAGAACCCTTAATCATTAAGTTTTCTTAATTTCTAAGTTTTATAAAAAAAAAAAAAAAAAAAATGAGAAAAAGCTTTTGAAAACAATTTTACAAAAAAAAAAAAAAAAAAAAAAAACTAATATAAACAAAAGTCGAATTTCAATATCAATCGATACAGTTTTCGATAGCCTCTTATCAACCAACGTATCAATCGATATAAAAAATTCTGTAAAATATGTAAGATATTTTTATTTTCAAAATTTTGAAGCATTTCTTGCATGTAGTCACATTATTACGCTAGAATAAGAGTAGAATCGAGTCCATAAGTTTTAGGATGCATAAATAAGCATGATTTGAAATTTTTCCTTTGACAAAACTCCTTTCAAATGGTTTGAATTTAAGGCAAAAGAGGAAAAGAACTCAAGAAAATGAAAATTCTCATCTTTCATTCAACGATCTCAAAACCTTTTCAACTCATTCAGCATTGCATGGAATGAATTTAACCTCACCCTTATTTGGTTTAAAATTGAGCTCACCAATTTTTGTTAAGGAAATTTTGAAAGAACAACCTTGTGGTAACTCTTACACACATTTGGACCTTCTTTTTCCTTTTTACCACTCTCTTGTGGGTCCAAATGGCCATCCTCACCAATGGTTACCCCTACCTTTACCCAAACTCTTCTTTCAAACCTATGAGTTATTTGTGAGTGAATTGTGAGGCCTTTCTCGAGCGCGTACTTTGCAAAACATGTTGAGCCTCGATATCGATAGGGCTAGGATTGTCATGTAGAAGCTCACTCACTTTTGAGCTTGAAAGATAGGTCTAGGAGAGATTAGGATGGGATTGTGATTTGGGAAAGAATGGGAAATGTGTACAAATGAGAAGTAAAGTAAGAGGGAGAGTATATATAAAAAATAAAAAATAAAAATCCCTAAGTTGTAAGAAGAGAAAAAAAAACCTCCATTTCAAAATCCTTAAAAGTATGGGAGAAAGAGAGAAAGAGGGATTAAGTGAAGAAGGAATGAAAGCACAAAAACATTTCTCTTACCATAGGTAAATTAGGATGGGAAAAAGGCTTACTTAGGACTTAATACATAAACTTAGAGAAGGATGCAAAAGGGGGATAGAAGGGTAGATGACAATCTAAACCTTGTATGCACCAGTTGTTCTTGGCTCTTAGTATTTTGCGAAAGTACCGTTCATTTTGAGAAAAACCAATGTTTTCAACAAGCCTTCTTATCTTCAATCTTTGAGACCTTTCTCTTACCAAGCCAATCAAGTTTGTTTTGATCAATTTCCTTAACAAAATCTCACCACTGGTCTTTGATTTGATTTAAAAGAGGTTGGATGAGTGAAATGCAATGTGGATTAATAAGGGTGTGGTAATGAGGACACTTGAATGAATGGGGAATATGTTTTCGAAAAGGGAAATACTCTCTTTTGCCACACTCTCGATTTGTCAACCAACAAACCATTTTCTCTATACCAAAGGATTTGAAACCTTTCTCTTTAGCATTCACCTTTGTTTACTCGAGGACGAGTAAAAGGTAAGTCTGGGGGAATTGATGAGATGGGAAATTGAGTGTTTTAGCACCTGATTTTTGTAAGATTTTATCCAATTTATCTCATCTTCATGTCATTTCTCATGCATTTAGGGTAGATTTCCACTTTAGGCGTCCTAGGAGTCCGCATTTGTGTATTTTGTGTATTTCAGGTGATTTTAGGTCAATAAGGAAGGAAAAGAACTCAAAAAAGGAGAAAGCAAGTCAAGGATCAAAGGCAAGGGAGCAAACTATCGATTGGTCGAACCTCACTCATATCGAATACGTATCGATCGATATGAGATGGAGAATATCGAGACTCATATCGATCGATAGGTAGAAGCCAGAAGCAAAAAAAAAGACGGAAATGCCCCTGACCGACCAAGCTCCCCTAGAAATAGAGCTTGTCCCATCATAGGGGACACACACCCTCTCCACACTTCCTTTTTAGTCTTGCCTAGGTTTATCCTTTGCTACCACAAAAGGTAGCTTTGTAAATATTTTTATTTTTTTTTTCTTTTTATTTTAGTTATGTAAGACAATTATGTTTAATTAAAGTTTAATTAAGGAAGTTAATTAAGAGAGAGAGTGTGATTATGGTTGTCTTAAGTAGGGTTAATTAGTTGGGTTCTTTGAAACCAATTAGGTTTAGGTCTCCTAATCATGGGTCTTTAGAAGTGAAGAGAGATGGAGATTAGTGACTCCTCCTATCACTCTTTTCAACCTCTACCCCTTCTAATCCTAGAGATTAGTGGGTAAAGCCCAATTGATTAGTTGAGAGGCTTTCTCTACCCTAATAGATCTATGGAATAGAGATTAGGGTTTGATTTGTGGAAACCTTTGTGTGCTTATAGCCTAGATATATGTTTGTACCCTCTCAAATGGCTTAACTTGTTAGGAGAATAGATCTAGAGAGCTAGTTGAATTCCTAAGAAATTGCTGGATCAATTGGCTAGATTAGAATCAAACTTCCACATTAAGATATGCAAAGGCACTTGTAGCACTTAAGACCTCTAGATGTTTATCTTGATTCAATAGGACACATTGATAGAGAAAACACTTAGTGGTACGGTTATTTCGGATCGGATGATCGGGTAGCTAGTCAAACCGAAGCAACAAGTCCCTAACCCGAGATAACAACCTTAGTTAATAAACTTCCTAATCCAATCTATCTTAATTAGCACTCCTTAGTTACCTAGATTTCTATCTTAGTCAACTAGAAACCTCAAAACCAACAACTATAAAACCCCTTTTTATATTTAGGCTTTCAATTTGGCTTAGATATAGCTTGATAACTTCCATGCTCCTTTGGGTTCGATCCCTCTATTCTTACAACGAGTATAGCTTATACTTGGACTAAGATTGAGGTGTTTATAAATTTTAAAGCTTGAAACACCGACACATCATCCCACTTCTACATAATCATGTTCAAAGACCATTAGAACATTTCTAACGTTCATATTTTGAATTGTAAATATTTTATATTATTTTATTATTTTTATGTCTCTACAAAAAACTTGTAGCACATAATTAATAAATATACTTTTGGAAAATTATTCTCTCCATATTCCTTACAATTTCTAGTCTCTAATTCTCTTAATCATTCCGAAAATTCTAACAGTGAATCCGTAAGATTTAGGTAGTAGCTACAAATGATTTTAAATATCTCTGGATGAAGACATCGATCTATCAAATAAATGTTGCTATCGCATTCTCTTGATCCATGTTGATACCTCAGAAAGAGTTCTTTGTTATGTGTTTATTCTCTTTACCTATCTTTTATGTCTATATGCCACATCTATTAGTAGCTTAGTTTAAGTAGAGTATTGTTTGACCTTTGGCTTGAGTCCAAAATCTATTTCATGTGACTGAGTTTTGGTTGAACTAATTTAACTATCCATTTGGTATGGGTGTCCCATTTTGTATTTGGAAAAACCTAACTTTAATATTAATATTAATTAATATGATATAAACCAAAAAAGTTAATAATGTGAATGTATATAGATATTGTTGCAAAACTTTCCTTTATGTAAATTCTCTCGAATTTTTCTTCTCCGCCACTCCATTTTCAAACCCTAAAAACTAGATATGTTGCCGGAACGGCATACGGCAGCTCACGCAACGCCGACATCGGTCCCCTCTTCTCCCCTTCCCTATTTTTCCGTTTCCTTGCAGCTATGATGTTGGATCTAAGGTAGTGGTGGACGGAGGAAAGATCGGAAGAGGGTCCTTGGCTCCAAATATCTAATGGTGTTACCTACACTGGCTTCTTCGACTTGAAGGACCGTCTACCGGCGACGAGGACAACCGTTCCTGGAGCGGTGGTGGCAAGAGGTTTTTTTCGTTGGCATAGCTCCTCCGGTTTCTGATGGTGGCTCATGACTCTTCCTCCTTTTCTTCTCCTCATGCAACGGTTCCCATGATTTGTTGTAGTAGCAAATCCTCCTGTCGGAGCGTGCAGCAGTTGGTACCAGTCAAGAATAGTGGTTCTTTCTCGTGAACGTATGCTCTACATAGGGTGAAACATTAAGAAAAAGTCATTTAAGCAAAGTGAGATGAATATGGTGTTCGAGGACGATGCGTTTCACTCTCATACAATCTCAGTGAAGTCGGATGTGTGGTGCTCTGTTAATGGTGTTGTTTTGACTTCTCCTAACAATTTTCGACCGATGTAGCAACTAATTTGGTGCGGTTAAAATATGGATTGGTGGTTTGTCTGGATTTGGGTGAGCTCGAGGACTGATTGCCATTCGCCAAACTATTTTTGCGGCTTGACTAGGATTTCATATTAGGTTTCATTATTGGTATTCGTGAGTACCAGATCTTTGCAAGATTTATGGTTTAATCGCACTCTGATTTTGTTATATTTAGCTGCATTTTCGGCCTCTATTTAGCTTTCTAGTTTTAATTCCTAATCTTGTTATATCTATAGACATATAGATGTTGTCATTATTTGTGAGATTAACAAAAAAATAATAATAAATAATGTCGATGCCAATTTTTCTTTTCTCTTTTGTTGAAATTTCCCAAATTATAGCAAACCTAATCCCGTACGGCGAGTACAGAAACTTGAATTCAGTTTTATCCTCTGTCGTGTGTTCGTTCGTTACCTCCAGTCGTCTTGCCGTTCGCCTTCACTTGTCGCCGTATTCGTCGTTTCTACCACCGCGAGTCCTTTTTCGATGCTAATCGTTTGATCGAGTCGTCTTGCTTTAGAAGCTATTCCTCTTCTTTACCGTTCGTCTTCTTCAGATTCTCCTCGACGCCGTCGTTCGACCCAGCCGACTTAAAAGTCATTCGGGTTAGATCTGTACTTAATTCAGGGTGGGTTCTGTGGTTTTCTCTCATATTCTAGGATTCTGCGCAATTCGTTATAACTGTGGGATAGGTGGTGTAATAGGGGTTTTGCTGTTACTAAAAGAATTCGAAACCTTAGACTCAAAAATTGCCTTCTTTATGCCCCTGAGTTGCTGTTCTCTAGTTTGCGTTAGGCTTGTTTGAAGAGAGTCTTTTGTTCTTGTGGGCTTACATTCTGCCGCCAAGTTCAACTTTGCGATTAGTTTGTCTTAAAAAAACCTCTTGAAACGTAATCTGTTGACACAATCCTCTTTGATCTGATCAATCCATAAGAACCTATCGTGAGACTCAGTTCGAGGGGGAAAACGTTATGTGGCATGTTAAAAGGTCATATATGGTGAACTAGTAAAATGAAGGGCTGGTTTTCTACTGTTACATACCATATGCTACCAAAAGCTCATTCTATATCGTCATGAAGCTAATCGTTACATCCTTTGTGTAGCTCGTTATCTGGACTTGAAATATTAGGTGGTACGAAGCCATGACAGTTTCAGACGTTTATCATCCTCCTCTGTTCAGGTATGTGCCTGAGGTTTCTACTTTTCTCTTTTTGAATCTTATGTTCATCTACAGGGAATGATGCCTCCTCTCTTTTTATTCATGTTCAGTATAGCCCCGATGATGGGATGGACAGATAATCACTACAGGACCCTAGCACGTCTTATAACAAAACACGCATGGCTCTACACGGAAATGTTAGCTGCTGAAACCATTGTCTATCAAGAAGAAAACCTGGTAATCAATGGATAAGGGTTCCTGTTTCTTCCTCTACTTCTCGAATTTCTCAAATTGATTATATTGTTTACTCATACTGCTCAGGACAGCTTTTTGGCATACTCTCCGGACCAGCATCCCATCGTTCTCCAAATTGGTGGAAGGAACTTGGAAAATTTGGCAAAAGCAACCAGGCTTGCTAATGCTTACGGCTATGATGAAATCAATTTCAAGTATGAGCTTCTGTTTTTCGAACTTTCCTATCCACTCGGTTGTTATAACAGCTGGTGCCATTTTCATCTAACTATGCTGGTTCATTCTGTAGCTGTGGATGTCCAAGCCCTAAAGTAAGTGGACGAGGTTGTTTTGGTGCTGTTCATATGCTCCATCCAAAGTTTGTTGGTGAGGCTATGTCTGTCATTGCTGCCAATACCGATGCATCAGTCACTGTTAAATGTCGAATCGGTGTGGATGATCATGATTCATATAACGAGCTTTGTAAGTTTTCCCTTACACTTATCTTTCTTTGAGATTGATGTTACTCTGCCCTCAAGCATGCCCACTTACAAAGTACACACTTGGGATTTTCTCGTGTTGGTCTTTACACAAGAGCACACCATATCTGATTGACTTGGCTTATCTTTTGTATTCTTAATTTGTGCTCAGGTCATTTCATTCATGTAGTTTCTTCATTATCTCCTACTAAGCATTTCATCATACATTCACGAAAGGCGTTACTGTCTGGACTTAGCCCAGCAGATAACCGTCGAATTCCGCCCTTAAAGTGCGTGCAGGACGGCTTCTGTTATTAATCTAAACACAGCTTGTTTCCATAGCATTTTCACATACATTTCTGCTATTCATGCAGATACGAGTATTTCTTTGCCCTATTGCGTGATTTTCCGGATTTGATGTTCACAATAAATGGAGGCATAAACTCTGTGGTTGAGGTGACCTTTCTGAGATGATATCTATTTTGGTTTCAACTTGCGTTTTGGAAGGCTAAGTCTAGAGTTTTTGCATTGAACTGTAGGTAGAGGCCGCATTAAAGTCTGGAGCTCATGGCGTTATGATTGGGCGTGCTGCATACTACAAGTATGTGAAATTCGCTCTATTCCTGTTAGTAAACACCATGTTATGTATCTCTCTTTTGACTGCTTTATGGTAATCTATGCTAACAGTCCTTGGCACATTTTGGGACACGTCGATACTGTAATTTATGGATCTCCAAGCAGTGGGGTTACAAGGCGACAGGTTGTGAGGAAGATTGGAGTTCTGATAATTAGATTATTCCACAATTTTACTAATTGAGATCTGATTTGAATGTGTCTCTAAATGGTTGTTAGGTTCTTGAACAATATCAAGTCTATGGGGAGTCAGTTCTCGGGAAATATGGAAAAGGCCGACCAAATCTGCGTGATATAGTGAGGGTAATGGTGTTTCCATTGTTTTTATCCTTTCGCTCACACAAACATTATAACACAAGTAAAACGCTTTGTTGCAGCCGTTGATCAACCTGTTCCACTCGGAGCCTGGAAATGGCCAGTGGAAACGAAGAACCGATGCTGCTCTCTTGCATTGCACTGTTAGTCAATTCGCTGACACTCTTCTTTTGACCAAAGACTTGGCACCTTCTTGTTAACTCAACTCTTTATTATGTTGCAGACATTCAAATCATTCTTGGACCAAGTGTTGCCGGCGATACCCGACTTTGTCCTCGATTCATCTTTTGTCAAAGAGGCGACTGGGCGTGAAGATCTCTTTGCGGACGTTCGACGTTTGTTACCTCCTCCTTACGAAAGAGAATCACAGAATCATCCAAAGCATTGAAAGTCTGCCAAAGAGACCTTGTCATTCTTTATTTGCTATTTTTCTTTTTATTCTTCCTCCAAATGGACTTTATATTTGATTAAATCATGAGATAGAAAGAAATTTAGTCAGACAGGGAGAAATGTACTATTTGAAATTCAAGTTTTTTCTTTTCTTGTAAGGATCTTCATTTAGAGGCGCCTAATGGTCAAAACTGATGCGTCATTCCAATCCCACATATTGATGTTAATAGATTCAATTCACCATCGGATGATGGGATAATAGAAAATAATTGGTCCAATCACACCATTTATTATGAAAGTATTTTGTCCCTTTAACACTTATTTAACGATACTGATATGATAATATAACAATTTTTATTGCCGACAAAAAAATATGATTCATTTTTTATGTCAAAAAGTCGATTTGTTCTTGACTTTATATTTTGGACACCGTCTAAGATGTGAATATTTGAAATTGTTATTTTAAGTTCTAAGCACCTTTTTGAGAGCGATTTATGAGAGAGAAAAAAATGATAATCACAAAGTTTCAGATTATAGTCTTTCTTTCTTTTTTCACCGTTTTAACACTTGTTCATGTGTCTTTTTCGATTTCATGTTAAAAGAGTGAAAAACAGACAAACCTCATGCCGGTGATGATGGAACAGTTGAACCAACAAAAAACATCGGTACGAGAGATTATGCGAACTCGAAGAAAAATTAATGGTTTCCTTTACATTAACCCATTTAGAACAACATTTTCAATGAAATCAATCTCAAATCCTCTATTTTAATTGTTTTAGAGAATGTAAAACAACTATAATTATCAAACGACGGGGTGACGGATCAAAGCTACCGCATATTTTTCTCTGTGCTTACTACCCAATTGGTACAAAGATCAACGCATACTCGAACCACGAGTTGGTAGCCAAATATCTCACGTTTTGAGAGGCACTTATGAACTAATAGATCTAAAATATTTACAATTTGGCCACCTGTTCGAGATTTCAGCGAGAAGATTATTGTTTTCTACCAATATCGTAAATAATTTACTTTTTCGGTAGTTATAAACAGTTAAACCCATACGAGGTATGGTTTGTCTTTGGAGGAATACTTATTCGATTCTTACTCAGAGATTTATGGAATTTTAGTGGCTATAGTCTTATATTGCATTCAGTTTCCATAACCGGACTTTTTACAACATTAGAAAAAAACTAAACGTCTCTAATAAATTTGGTTGTGAAGGAGAAGTCCATTAAAGTGTCAGACCTAATGAAGAAGAATAAAATCAGCCACGATGATGTCATAATGTGTGAGCTCAACTCTCACGTAAGTTCTCAACCCCATATTATTTCAAATACCACACTTTTACAATTCGTTTACCTTCTATATGCGACATTTTTAAATTCTTTCATGTATTCATAATTCAGCAGTCAGTATAACCAATTATACACACAGGAATATGGTTCAAGACCTTTTGCATGAGAAGACAATGTAGATAATGAGAAGATTATCCATCTTGAGACGTTGGTCAAGAATAATATTGAATTTTTCAACGTTGAATGCACTAGTGACCTTATACATAAAGAGAAGATAATGGTGAAAAGTGGAGAAGAAAGCATGTAGTGGTTAAAAAGTGAACGAAAAATAAAAAGAAGTTGGTGGGAGTAAGAAGGCAAAGAAAAGAGTAAAGCAAGATTGTTTAGAGTGATGTTTACTAGTTGATTCTATAGAGAAAATCATAGCATCAGTACAGTGGAAATCAAAACATGTGTGTAAGGATATTGTTTCAAATAAAAAATGTCGGCCTACAACGTCTGCAAGGCTTCGAGCATCTTGAGTCTCGGATGAGTCAGATCTAGTCTTTTACTTTCTTGGATGTTGGCCGACTTGCAATGGGGGGGGGGGGTTTCTGCTACTGAGTTTGCCAGGGGGTGAACTATGGGCTCTTTAGGTCTTCGAGGCTGGGGTTGCGAGTGAGTCAA
The DNA here is from genome assembly GCA_900116095.1 of Euclidium syriacum. NCBI lineage: Eukaryota > Viridiplantae > Streptophyta > Magnoliopsida > Brassicales > Brassicaceae > Euclidium > Euclidium syriacum. The sequence goes on along the minus strand of FPAK01000015.1, from coordinate 2,580,294 downwards.
GAAAGGCGTTGTGTACTTTGGGCTGATTCTGGTCCCATCTCGGGATATTCGGAGTGCAGCTAAAACATGATGTGGAGTGGGGTACATCCTGCTCGGGAGCAAGTCTCCTTCTATAACAAAGACCGTGTGAAGTCTCCGAGAAAATATGATGCGGGGTGTGTTTCCTAAAGATTCTCTGATACTCAAGTAAATAATAAGACCACAAAACTAAGGCTAAAAAATGGAGATGATATCTTGAAAAAAGAAGATAGATAAGGGTTCGTTCAGTTCCGGTCCACAAGAATGGATAGTACCAGAACTATCTGCGGTTTGTGAAACTTTTTACGGTGGAAAGAGTAAAATAAAAGTATATGGGTTGGACGGGGTCAGAAGTGAACGGAGTATATCTTATCGCAGAGGAGGAACAATCCTCCAAATTGATAAGGTTCGAATATGGTGGTCTTAGACTGGATTATCCTTAAAGATCGTGTCTTTTAGAGAAAAATTAGTCATTTAAGGGTTTTAAGTGAAAAAGTTTTGAGCGCTTCACCTAAAGGCCTGGGCTTTAACCACAAGGTTCTAGCTCTAGTGGATTGGAGTCACAACCACTCTCGAGAAGATCTTAACAAGAGCATCCGAAACTCACAAGTGAATTCGAGTTACAAAATAAATGAAAATCGAGTCAAAGTGAGAACAAGTACTTAAAGAGAAAATAGAGAACCTATGCTTAACTATGAGTAAAGAAGAACCGACCATTTATCGCTGAAAGATAGAGTCGTATTTATAGAGAATAGCTTACATGGGTTAAGATACCAGGTATTTGGATTGGTTTGGAGCCGGTTAGGTTTTCATTAGGATGCTAAAATTGATTCAAGTACTTTTTACCAACCAATTTTGTCGTTTTGGTTAACTGACATATCGTCTAATCTTGAGACGACTACAATACGGTTTAGACGGGTATAAGAGGCGTTTCATACAACTTTTCAACTAGTGGCAGAGCTTTTCAGCGAGCTGCTATCGAAGCACGTGGTCTCCAAGCTGGTGCTCTAATCTTTCGGTTCCTGACAGGTGGAAATATACTAAACAATTACAGCAAGTTTTCTTTGGTAGGTAGATTTCTAAGTTTGTCGGAGGTAAATAAAGTGAGTGAATACTTAGTTGATGTGATGGTGAGGAGACTGGGCTATATTTATCAGCGTTCAGGCCGTCGAAGAAAAAAAGTTCGTGAAGATGATGTGGGATTTGAGGAGAAGAGCAGGAAGAAAAAGGAGAAGGTGAACCAAAAAGTTATGGGTAACTACCTTCGTCGACACCAAGGTAATTCCACTTCAGTGGGAGACAAGGATGCATTGATTTCCCTCGTTCACAAGAATCTGGAGAATGAGCTTCCGCTGATCGAATAACTCGACAAACCAGAGGAAAACAAAGGCATTGCTTAGGAAACCATGCAGGTATGCCTTCCACTTTAACTTCTGAGAAAAGGGTGAATTTTTTTCTAACTTTTCCTTATCTTATATTAGGGGGCACAATAACCCACAGCCTCGTACATCATTGCAAGGGAAAGGTGAATAAGCTTCGGAGTATCTTGAATGAGGCGAATGGAAAACTGGATATTGTTGTCTAGAAGGTGAAGACTGCTGAGCCCAATGTTTACAATGCCAAGGAGGCCGTGGCTTCCCTTCACATGGAGTTTGAGGCCGAGGAGAAAAATTATGTTGACCTTAAGAAGCTTGTCAAAGAATTAGGTGGCTTGTCAAACAAGGTGTCAAAACTCGAAGAGGATCTTTGGGCGGTCAAGATTGAGTCGGAGAGGTTATCTGCTGAGCACGCTGGTTATTAAGCTTGGGTGGAGGTTGCATGTCTCAGACGAAGGTGTAACATCGAGATGTAATGACAAAGCTTTTCAATCAAATTTCAAGAAGTTCTGGTAGTATTTTGTTCGTTAGAAGCATAAGCGTCGTCTTCTTATGCTAAATGCTCAAGCTGTTGATGTTCGTAGGAACCTTGTCGAGCTCAAGGACTGGACCGGTCTCGTTCTTCTAAATGATTAGTTAGACTTTTGGAGAAGAATGTCACGGAGATCCGACAACAGATGAAAGATGCAAAATTCGAGAACATGAAGGTAGACGATCTCTCCTTAGTGTTGAAGTCTTTTGTTGATCTCGTAAAGGCTACGGGGTGAATGCGGACGAAGCAAGTATCTCGACGAACCCTTTGGTGACGGGAGAGATCGGATGTCCACAGTGATGAAGAAAACTGAGTCTTCTCAGTTGCCGAGATCATTTTTTTTTTTGCTTTTATCTCAGTATATATATACTTTTGTTGTAGGTGAGATGAAATTTTATCCAAGTGGGGCTTTTTATGATATGGCCATTTTATTTATTTCATCATTCGTCGTATTGGTGGGTATATTTTCAAGTGCAACTCTAACTTAGCTTATTAATGAGGTGCGTTTTGGGTCTAGTCGTAATCAACTTACATGACTCATCAAATTTCTTATAAGTCTTATATCTAGCCACGTGTATTCTTAAAGAGTAGATAGAGATAAGTAGAGGGTGCCAAATCACAGAGAATGAGAGTTATTAGTTGCAGGGACGACTTTAGATGTAGGCAAGAGAGGCGTGGGTCTTGGACTCATACTCAATTTTAACAATTTTACTTATACAAAAGGGTTCAATTTTTTCTAAAACATTAATATTAAAAGGGCCTAATTTCAAATTTTTCATGGGCCTGAATTTTATTAAGACATGAATGACTAGTTGATGGTTGGTTTGGTGTAAATAAATAGGATGTAAAAGGTAAAAAGGAGATTTTATGGATTTTGGTTTCCTAATGACTACTTGCATAAAGTAAATAAATAAAGAAGAAAGAAAAGCGACTTAAGTTAACCCGAATACTAAACAAAAGTAAAATATGATAGATGTTTTATGGTTTCAAAGATTTTTGTATGGTTTGGTTGTCTTAAGTTCTCGATCTAGTGGTTTAGAATATTCTACTTGGCTAACCAAAATAGTCATGGGCGATAGTACGCATTGATAGTTCAACAATCTATTTAAGCCATTGAAAGTAAACTAAGTGTCCTTGTAAACCATCAAACCCCTTAGAATACTTTCACTAAATCGAATAGTCATGCCATTAGTGATGGAATACTATTAGAAAGGCATTACCTTATTCTGTGTTGTAAACACACATGGTCAAAGTCATGCATAAGATTGACTTGGACCACCTAATATGTCGTCCCTAAAGCATTCAAAAGTTTGGCAAAGTTGACAAGAACACAACAAAAAAAGTTATGTTCTTTATGGTAAAACAACCATATTCTTCTAGGAATCTATATTCGGAATAGTTAACAACCATGGTCTTAACCCATTCTAATATGCTAATTAACTATCTATGCGCGTCATGTTGGAAGCAAGAAGAAAACAATCATTAAGTATGAGTCCTAGCATCACAAACACTCGAGTACCCACAAGACCACGACTGTGAGGTACCAAGTGATAATCATACATTGAGAAAACTTGAGGGCTCCATAAACATGCCTCATTAGTCATGATCTCTTCATGTCAATGCATTGAGTTAATCAAATTCAATCCTAGCACTAGACACCTAGACATCTTTAAGTACCATAATCTAAACTTAGTAACATCCTAAACCAATCAACTTTGAATCACAAGGGATATTAGTCGCTCATAATTATTGACTAATCATGGTAATCTAACTACCCTAATCCTAATTACTAAATAAAAGAAAAATCATAAATAAATAAAAGTAAAAAGAAAACAAAGAAATAAAAAAAAACCAAAAAAAACTAACTCAAGTGGAGATTATGCTGCTCCAAGTTATGGTGTCAAATGTGTGTCTAAAATGTGAGGACGGGGGGGAGTTGATGTCATTTATAAAGGAAACCTCATCGGAAAAATGGGAGAAGCAAAAGATGGTGAACTTGGTCACCAAAGTTTATAGCCAGACTAAATGTATCGACCGATACCCCTAGGCGATACAAATGGGATATATCAGTTGACACATATGACCAATAATCAAAGTATAAATATTTTTTATCGCCCACACATCAGTTGATACACCTTTGCTTCTTCTCTTTTCTTCTCTTCAAGTCTCAAACTCACACCGAATTCCTACATTCTGCCTCCAAAATGTACCTAACATCCAAGAAATATCAAATTTCACATGCACATGCGATATGGACTACCTAAATCTAAATGCTAGTTTTTACACTTATAAGACGCCTAAAATGTTAGAATGCACGTACTAAGACCCTAAAATTGGTAGGATAAAAGAGCCTAAGAACGTCAAAATTCGGACTCATCACTTGTCTTGTGAAGTAATTTAAATAGTGTGAAGTGTACTCAGTTGACATTGTTTCAAGGGGTTTTTCTCCTAAATTCAATTATTTTGAGTGCTCGGTCGTAGTAGGCCTTTCTTGTTTCAATAGGTTGAAAGATGATGGTGCAAAGTTATTCACCCAAAATTAACTGCAAGTGCACAATGTACAGTTGTAGTATTTAGGTTATCGATTCCACAGAGAGTTATGGCTAGTTTGGATTCAGATGCAAAAGTTACCGAACTACGATAATCCTAATATGCTAATGACTTGTGATGTGTTGCAAACTTTAAAAGGACATTAGATCTAAGGGAAATCAGTTGGGAAAACTTGGGATCACAGTTATTGGTGACTTTTTGAATTCTAAACACTTTAAACTACTAGATCCTATTGTTGTACTAGAAATTAGCCTTTATTTAAATCTCTAAATCTCAAATCTCTTTGGATTGTCGCTGAAAATAAATAAGCTTTAGTGCGAACGAGTTAGATCTGTTCACAAGGTGTCTAAACAAACGTTCGTTTGACTTAGAACGCACCTTCCTCACTACAGACTCTTCTAGCGTCTCTATCTTCGTTTCCGGTAGAAAGATCGACCTTGATAATCTAAAAGTGGTTAATTACGTCACCTCTAAATGTAAAACACTGTTTGTAGTGAAGAATCACGTGACTTATTCCACAAATCAAAACCGTTTAGAATGATCCCTTGTAATCCCTTTGAAAACCCTAGATCTAATGAATAAACTACTCAGACATGGTTTTAGTAAAACAAATCATCTTTTATGAATGAAGTGCATGTAAAACAAATTAGACAATAGAAGATCAGAGGCTCACAAAGCTCTATTGAGAAAGAACACTCTCTAACCTTCTTCAGAGTCTAAAACAATGATAAGAACAATATCTAAAAGCTAAAACAATGGAAACAAAAAGCAAAGAGAAACTTGTATTGCTCTGAGTTCTTGTGCGGTTCGTGCCTCTTCTAGTGCTTAAGAGGTGCTTATATAGGTCGTGAATGAGTCTTAGGGTATAGGGTTCCGCGAAAGGCCCAATAAGAAAATCTTCTAAATTATGTCGGCGTCACAGTCGGTTGACTTCATCTTCTCCGGTCGGTCGACTCAGGGCTCGCAGCAACATTTCTTCATTTTGGCTCCAAGTCTTCTAAGTCTTCTCAAATCACGTGGAAACTTCTATAAAACCTTCTTTTTAGCTCCTTTTTCTCCAAAGTGTCTTTTGCTAGTAAATCATGCATAAATGCTCAAAACATGCTACAAAGACTCCATAAAACCTACTATATCATGGTAGAAAACCGGTAAAATCCATGATACATCAAAAGATAAAGAAGAAACATTGGGATGCGTCCACCCTAAAGATTTTCTAGTGACATTTTCATTTATACGCAAGGTCGGGCTTAGTTTTTGCAAAGGAAGAAGGATCCGTCGGTTTATTCTTCCGACTTGCTTTTTAAGTATTTAGCGAGACGGAACCCGAATAACCTCGAAGTTCGGACCTAGACCATAATTTTTGTGGGCCCGAGTACAACCTTTAAGTATTCCCTTTGGGAATAATCCTCCTCTGAAATGGGGTTGAACCTAGTGCATAATGGAACCAACTCCTTGTACTAATCACTAGGCTACCACATCTTTGGTACTGATGAATCCTGAATTATTAATGTGAATGTAACATATCAAAGTTAAATTTTTGGTGGCTTCTCAAATAGTACAGTATACATAAGATAGCAGACCATAGAGGATGTAAAACATTAACCAATGTGTTGGTAAATAGGTTGTTGAACATAAACCTAGGTAGAAGGTTGGTTCGTGAAGCAAAGAAGGCAAACTCAAAAGTTAGAGCAAGATAAGTGTAGGTGGAGTTTAGGTGAGCATATAATTGCTTATTTTCTTAATGCCGAAAATCTAATTCAAAACCAACTCCGAAAACCCCTATATAATGAATAAGTACAATCATTTGGTATTGTAGATAGAGAGTTAGATACATAGAGCCCCACTAAGACTAAAGAGTAAAGAGGTAGCAGGGGCACATGCAATAAAGCGAGAGCATTTTCATCTCATATGCAATTGCTAAATATTCTCCACCACTAGTTACTTTTTGGTCACAACTCACAACTCACGCTCTCAAAAAAAGGCATATAGAAAGAAAGAGAAGAGGGGTTAAACGGGAAAGAGTGAAAGTAAAGTCACGTCGGTCCGGTTCGTGAGAGGGACAGTAAGAGTGAAGCCTAAGGGAAGGGAGAATGATAAAGAGGTGTTATTGTCGTTGCAGTTAAACTCTCGACCAAATTGCCATCCTCCTAAATTCCATTACTACCCCTTCTTCTCCCAACACATCATTTCATTTTGTCTGCAACTCATCTTCCCTTTCTTCTTTCCTTTTCCTGCTTCACTCTCTCTCTCTCCAGATCACTCCTCCTCTTTCATACTCTTGTGCGGGTGGGGGTGCCAATGGAATCCGATGATTGCTCCGTTAAGGTGGCTGTTCACATCAGACCGCTCATCGGCGACGAACGGCTTCAGGGCTGTAAAGATTGTGTCACTGTCGTCCCCGGTAAACCGCAGGTAACAGTTGCTTTCCTGTTTGGACAATGTCTAAACCGCTCTCTGCTTTTTCCTCTCTGTTCAATCACAACAATTCCTTCTTTTAATAACATCCTTTCAGCTGATTAGCTTTTATCGGAACTGTATCCCGGAGATCTAGATCTTGCGAAAGTTATTTTATGCTTTTTCAGAATGTTTAATTTATTTTTCCCTAATGCATGTTTGACCGATTCGTTCTAAAATAATAGAATTATTGCATCGTAAATTATTTCCTTAATTAAATTTGCTAACGAGATCATTCCGATATGCGGATTGGAATGGAATCTGAAATCTTACATATGATTTCCGAATTGTTCTTTGGCTTAATGTTGTAATATCAAAACAAACAGGTACAAATTGGTTCACATTCGTTTACTTTCGATCATGTATATGGGAGCACTGCTTCTCCGTCTTGTGAAATGTATGAAGAATGCGCTGCACCGCTCGTTGATGGCTTATTCCAAGGCTACAATGCTACCGTTCTTGCTTACGGACAGACCGGTTCTGGTAAAACATACACAATGGGTACTGGCTGCAGAGACAGCGACAGCAGCCTAACCGGAATCGTCCCTCAAGTTATGAAGGCTCTTTTCAGCAAGATAGAGACCCTCAAGCAGCATATTGAGTTTCAGATCAACGTTTCTTTTATTGAGGTTTCTTTTTTTTCTACACAGCCCTTGTCGATTCATTTGCCATCTGTATTAATGATATCGTTTTTGCTTTAGATTCATAAAGAAGAGGTTCAAGATTTGCTGGATCCTAGCACCATTAACAAATCAGACCCTAGCAGCAAGGTTGCACATGTCCCTGGGAAGCCAACGATACAGATCCGAGAAACATCCGACGGTGTTATCACATTAGCCGGATCTACAGAAGTCGGAGTCACCACTCTCAAAGAGATGGCTGCTTGCCTTGACCAAGGCTCCGTCAGCAGGGCTACCGGTAGCACGAACATGAACAATCAGTCAAGTCGTTCACATGCCATTTTCACTATCACTGTGGAGCAAATGCGCAAAATCAATACAGAGAACGGCCCTTACAATGGGAGCTTGAAAGAAGAATACCTGTGTGCCAAGTTGCACCTAGTAGACCTTGCTGGTTCTGAACGAGCCAAAAGAACCGGTTCTGATGGTTTGAGATTTAAGGAAGGTAGGCAGGTATTGCATTTTGTTTTAGCCCCGTATAAAAACCTTGTGCTGTAATGGTGGTTTATTCTTTTCACCAGGAGTTCACATAAATAAAGGTCTCCTTGCGCTTGGTAATGTCATCAGCGCGCTTGGAGATGAGAAAAAGCGTAAAGACGGTGCCCATGTTCCTTACAGAGACAGTAAACTTACACGGCTTTTGCAGGTATATTTGTTTCTCAATGTTTCTTTATATCAATATGTTTCTCAAAATATTTTGCGTGTTAATTTGTTAGGATTCCCTTGGGGGCAACAGTAGAACTGTGATGATAGGTAACCTTGAGCTTTTTCGCGGAATTTCTACTTTAAGCTCTTTCCAGTTGGGTTAATTTCGCTATACCCTGGTTCCAGCTTGCATCAGTCCTGCGGATATTAATGCTGAGGAAACACTTAACACTCTGAAATATGCAAACCGTGCTCGTAACATCCGGAATAAGCCTGTTGTAAGTTATTCAGCTCCAAGAAACTAATTTTGTCAGATTGATTACTCTATTCTTCTCATTTTATTATTCTAAAACAGGTTAATAGAGATCCTGTGTCCAGTGAGATGCTAAAAATGCGCCAACAGCTCGAATATTTGCAGGCAGAGCTCTCCTCACGGAATGGGGGATCCTCATGTTCAGAAATCCAGGTATGCTCTCTGATTTTACTTGAAGAAAACATTGTGGGAGTTCAAAAGGGGTTTAAGAAATCCAGGTGATGATGATCTAGGTGCTTAAGGAAAGAGTTGCTTGGCTTGAAACTGCTAATGAAGATCTCTGCCGGGAACTTCATGAGTACCGCAGCAGATGTCCTGGTTCTGAAAAAGACTTTAAAGACATACAAGCTGTAATATTCTTTACTGAATACGTTGGCCATATTTATGCTGGAATCTTATGAATTGTTCAATTTATTTGGTGGCAGGATGAAATCGTTGGTTCTGCCAGACCCGATGGGCTCAAAAGGAGCTTGCACAGTATAGAGTCCTCCAATTGTCCCATGATAGAAGCCACAATAGGTATAACAGAGATAATTAGTTGAAATGGAAAAGAGTATTCCATTGAACTCAATAGAGTTTCGAAACTAAAAGACAGCAATGTTAATTCATTATATGCAGGTGATTCAAGGGAAATAGACGAAGTGGCAAAGGAATGGGAGCACAAGCTCCTGCAGAATAGTATGGACAAAGAGTTGCATGAGCTGAACCGCCGTCTAGAGGAGAAAGAGGTATCTTTAACTTGTTATTATGCACTAGAATTTCCTAGGGGGTCCTTTTTGGTATTCAGAGAGATCTGTTCTGTCCATAACTGTATTCTCGATGTATGAAAACAGTCTGAAATGAAGCTTTTTGACGGCTATGATGTGACTGCGCTAAAGCAGCATTTTGGAAAGAAAATAGCAGAGGTGGAGGATGAAAAGAGATCCGTTCAGGTGGGAAATAATTGGCATTGGTGCTCAGGTTTCTTCATCTCGGATATTATGAGGTGTTGAACTGTCTCTTTATTTCAGGAAGAGAGAACCCGTTTGTTGGCTGAAATTGAGAACCTTGCTTCTGATGGTCAAGCACAGAAGTTGCAAGAAGCGCATGCTCAGAATTTAAAATCGCTTGAAGCACAGATTCTAGACCTTAAAAAGAAGCAAGAGAGCCAGGTACAGCTGCTTAAGCAGAAACAAAAGAGTGATGACGCGGCTCGGAGGTTACAGGAAGAAATCCAGTCCATCAAGGCACAAAAGGTATAAATATGTAACAGCTTCTCTTTGAAGCGCATTTTTTTTACTCCTTTCCCTGGATTTCTAGGTTCAGCTGCAGCACAGAATGAAACAAGAAGCAGAACAGTTTCGGCAGTGGAAAGCCTCTCGGGAGAAGGAACTTTTGCAGGTACTTAAGACCTTGATTTGATACTACTTACACAAAATGTATTGGATTCTAAGTGTACCTTTTTTCGCTGCCCAACGCAGTTACGGAAAGAAGGGAGAAAGAGCGAGTATGAAAGGCATAAGCTACAAGCCTTAAATCAGCGCCAGAAAATGGTAAGCCGAAGATTCTTGAGGATTTCCATGAAAATTAAGGAAAAAAAAGCTGTGAAACTAAGGAAAATTTGCACTCGCAGGTTCTTCAGAGGAAGACAGAAGAGGCTGCAATGGCTACCAAGAGGTTGAAAGAGTTGTTGGAAGCTCGGAAATCTTCTCCTCGTGAACATTCGGGTATGACTTTTGTGTTTTGATTCATAGTCTTTGGGATATCAGATGGTGAATTCTTTTGTTTGATGCTTTTGAGATTCTAAGTAAAACACTATTATGCAGCTGGTACAAATGGCTTTGGACCAAATGGTCAGGTGCGGATGAACTGTCCCTTTTTTTTTTTCCTTTATCTTGAATCATTGTGATTCTTGAGGATGCTTGAAGAAATCTAAACTTTTATTTCTTACTCTTTTAGACGAACGAGAAGTCGTTGCAGCGTTGGCTTGATCATGAGTTGGAAGTCATGGTGAATGTGCATGAAGTGCGTCATGAGTACGAGAAGCAAAGCCACGTGTATGTCCTGAGTTCATTTGGCATCATCGCGTATTTTTCTGGTAACTGATTAATGCATGTAATGATAATTTCAGACGAGCTGCTCTGGCGGAAGAGTTGGCAGTGTTAAGACAAGTGGATGAGTTTGCAGTGAAAGGATTAAGTCCTCCAAGAGGAAAGAATGGGTTTGCTAGGTACGTACTACTCCATTTGGGTTTCTTATTCTTTTTGCCGGTACTTATTTACAAGCTTTTGTTTCAGGGCATCATCATTGTCACCTAATGCAAGGATGGCTCGGATATCTTCGCTTGAGAACATGCTTGGGATATCTTCTAATTCACTAGTAGCGATGGCATCACAACTTTCTGAGGCAGAAGAACGGGAGCGTGCCTTTACAAGTCGTGGCCGCTGGAACCAGCTACGATCAATGGGAGAGGCCAAGAATTTGCTTCAATATATGTTCAACTCTTTTGCAGAAACAAGGTACGTACCTAGAGTGATACACCTCCATCAAGATTTTCAAGCCTAAATTTCTTTTGTTGTGCTCATCATGCAGGTGTCAGTTATGGGAGAAAGATGTAGAAATAAAAGAAATGAAAGATCAGTTCAAAGAAATTGTTGGCCTTCTGAGGCAGAGTGAGTTGAGAAGGAAAGAAGCAGAAAAGGAGCTAAAATTAAGAGAGCAAGCAGTTGCAACGTCTTTAGCTTCATCACTACTGGTAAGATCCATTTCAATATAGAGTTTTGGTTAGGGAAATTAAGCATGAAAAAACAAAAACTCTGGTATAGGGAACCCCGCCGAGTTCAGTGAGGCATTTAGCGGACGACCTAAGCACGCCTGCTTTTCCAATGGCTCAGAAGCAGCTCAAATTTACCCCAGGAATTGCTAATGGAAGAGTGAGAGAATCATGTGCATTTATTGATGCAAACAACAAGGTTCAGTTCTTTTCCATATGATATTGAAAAATAGAGGCTTGAAACTAAGAGTCCTCTTGTTGGGGGGTGCAGATGGTACCGATGGGACAAGCATCGATGAGAAAACTATCAGCGATAGGAGCACAGGGTGGGAAGCTATGGAGGTGGAAGAGAAGTCATCACCAGTGGATTGTTCAATTCAAATGGAAGTGGCAAAAGCCATGGAGACTCTCTGAGTGGATTAGGCAGAGTGACGAAACACTGCTCAAAGCCAAACCTCGACATAAGGCTTTGCCTAATAAGATCAAGTGTTCTCTGAGATAAATCATTTAGTGTTGAAGTTCTCTCTCTCGCTCTCTCTACCTGTGGTTATGGAAAGGATCATACAAATGGGTGCAGGTAAATGAATCCTTGTTCCTAGATTATTTAAGCAACTTAGTGAGGATTTTATTTCTAACGAAGATAATTTCGAGCAGAGACTGGCTGCCGTGTGAAAACCCCAAGGTTGTGTGATTGGGGGTGCTTGCTGCTGTTAGCAGTGGTTGCAGACGGCTTTTTAGGAGTCAGATTGTTGTTTTAATGTTGATAGAATTGACATCTTATACTAGACAAAGCTCATCTTCAAGTTGATAGGCTGATATTTGTGTGCACAACTTTCCACTTTGTTTCTTCTTTCCCTCTTTGGTTGTGTTGTAAATGATGATAATATATCTTTTTTTTCTTTCTTTTTCAAGTTCACCAAGACACGTAGTGTTACACAGATTGTACAATTTCATATCTTGAAGCTTTTTTTGTTTTTTTTTTATTAATATTAATAATAAGCTTAACAGACACATTACAAGTCTCGGATGGACACAAAATTGATGTGTTATATTATCTTTTCATCGGCGTTCAAAGATATTACAGCAGAAACAGTATGAAGAATTACATATTGCTACACCAGTAGGCATAGTGTTCATCTCTCCTATGGATGCTCACCAGACCGCCGCATTGCAGACATATAAAGCTGCTTCCGTCGGCAAAGGCATCAAGCATGATCTGTAACCTCCCGCTATTCTCCAGTATAGATGTGTTCCCATGAGCATCCGCTGCAACTGTTTCTTTCGTCCCAAATGCGTCTCTTGGCTGTGCCTCTGTAATGGCACACTCCGCAAATATAGAAGCAAGCTGATCCATACTTGCTGTTTCTTGGATTCTACGCTTGTAAAGTTCACGCGTACGCTTCAGTATCTCAACTACTGCCTCATCTCCTCCTTGGCTTCTCATCGCCATCACTACCTGTTCACAACAAGATAGATAAATCACAACTACCAAATCAAATTAACATGCTATATAGAATGTTATATGAGTCCACTTCTTAATTAAAATGATAGTCAATGAATGAAGGCCCTGTGATAGGGGATTCAAATGTAATGGATCAAACTTAAGATATCGTGGAAACTAATGATCATAGCGATTAAAATCAAGCCAATTTGTCTTTGTAATTCATCAAACACAACAAAAGGCCTCCAGAAATGGCTACTATCTTTTTTTCCTCAGGAGACCTCTTTAGAAAAACACGCCACTCTACCTTTAGAGCCAAACCCAGGCATTTTCGGAATGATTGACCTTTACACTACTGTTTACTGTACCGTAGTTGGATAATAATTTTCAGGAAATATCAGCTACTCACATCTAATTCGATCTTCAGCCATTTAAACAACTAAATCTTGAGGCACACCGAAGATTACAATCAGCGAACCCTAACCAAAGGTATCCAAGTAACTTTTCTCATATATCTTCTAAAATCAGTAGCAAAACACCAAAAAGGAACAAAACCCAGAGTTATTAAAAGGTAAATACGGAAATGGAAATCGAAATACCGCTTGAAGAGCTTGTGATGGCTCTCCTTGATCGACGAGCCTCCGAGCGGCGGAAAGGAAATCCCTCGCGGTAGCGGCTTTGTCACCGGAGTCGGTCTCCATCATCTCCGCCTCGGGATCACCGTTCATGGCGTAATGCATCTGCGATTGGGAAAAGAAAAAGAAACTACTGGATGAACCCCAGAGGATTCTAGGAAGTGCGGAACTCCTAATTTCCCCGTACAAATATTACACAATCTTTTAATTTGGAACTTTTTTTTTTTTTTTTTCCTTGTGAGAATCTTGGTCTTTTGTATTAATGAAAAAACCTAGGAAACATGTTTTACACTAAACATATATTACATAGATAACCAACTAATAATCATCAAAAACTAATAATCATCAAAAACTGATAATCATCGAAAAATTTCAGATGATAATTAAAAATCTTATATGAATATTTGCTTGATTGTAAATAGTGAAACAAACGTGATTATCAAAACTCTTTTGCAACCTAAAAAACGTAAGAACAATCCTTATATTTATGTTATTACTATATGTGAATCAAAGAAAAATCGTAATGCATATAAGCGAAAAAACAATTCTCATAAGTCAAGCAAATTAATCTAAAACCCTACCACTATTTCGTGAACACAAGAAAAAATCGTAACACAAAAGAGCGTAACAATAATCATTATCCTTATAGACAACAAAACGAACCATGATGGCGTGATTAAAAGAGAGAAGAAACAAAAGATATTTAACGGAGGCAGAAGTGAAGAGTGTCGAATTCGCATGTTATTGTGCTTAATGTTATAATCGAAACAGAAAAAAAAAAATAACAGTTTGTTTCGACTCTGGTTCTAATTTAAAATACTTATACGTAGATAAATTTTAACCCTAACCCCTCTTTTATAAAGCCAAGCACATTAATATACAGTACACAAAGACTAAAATACGTATATGTGGAGGATTCTAAACCCTAAGCCCTCTTTTATAACCCCAAACATATTAATATAAATAAACTATACCTGAAATGCTTAATTATGGAGGAATCTAAACTCTAATATCTCCTCTATAAACTCAAACACATTAATATGCAGTACAAAATTACTAAAAGATAAATTTTTAGTAGAATCTAAATCCTAACTTCTCATTTTAAATCCAAACACATTAATATACAATACATGATTCCTAAAATACTAACATGTGAAGGATTCTAAACCTTAACCCTTCGTTCACAAACCCCAAGCATATTAATATACAATACACGATAGTTAACATACATATGGAGTAATCTAACAATAACTACTATTTTATAAACCTTAGCACATTAATATATAGTACATGATAGGTAAAGCCCTTATCTCTGAGGAATCTAAACCCTAACGCCTCTTTTAGATACCCAAGCACATAAATATACAACTAAAATGCTTACATGAAGACTAAAATACTTATATGTAGAGGATTATAAACCATAACCCCTCCTTTATAGACTCAAACACATTAATATACAATAAACGATACCTAAAATGCTTACCTGTGGAGGAATCCAAACCCTAATCTCTCTTTTATAAACCCAAATACATTAATATGCAGTAGAAAATTACTAAAAGACATATTTGTGGAGGAATCTAAACCCTAACTTCTCATTTTAAACCCAAACACATTAATATATAATACATGATTCTTAAATACTTACCTGTAGAGGATTCTAAACCCTAACCCTCTCTTCAAAAACCCAAACATATTAATATATATTACACAATAGTTAACATACATATGAAGTAATTTAACCATAAATACTATTTTATAAACCCTAGCACATCAATAGATAATACATGATAGCTAAAGTGCTTATCTTTCGAGGAATCTAAACCCTAACACCTCTTTTATATACTCAAGCACATTAATATACAACTGAAATGCTTACATGTGGAGGAATCTAAACCAACCTCTCCTTTATAAAAACCCAAACACATCAATATATAGCACACGATAGATAAAATGCTTACATGTAGAGGAATCTAAACCTTTATTTCTCCTTTATAAACTCAATCACATTAATATACAGTATACGGTAACTAAAATACATATTTTTGGAGGAATATAAACCATAACCTCTCCATTATAAACTCTACCACATTAGTATACATTACATGGTAGCTAAAATATATACATATACATATATATATATATATATATATATAATATTCGGAATAATATAAACCATATCCCATTTCCTATAAACCCAAAAACATTAATATGCAGTACATGATAGCTAAAATATTATTTGTGAAGGAATATAAACCCTAACCACTCATTCATGAACTCAAGCACATTAATATACATTACATAATAGCTAAAATACGTATCTAATGACGAAGTGGAACCCTACACCCCAACATCTACGTATAAAGAAGGCCATTCAGCTCACGTGAATTACGATTTCCTCCTTGAATTCATAACATAGTGGTAGGATTTTATCTTCAATGGTCACAACATTTACGTATAAGGATGGCTTTTCCGGTACCGCCTTTCTTATACGGAGACGTTATAATGTCTTATTTGCAAAAAAAAAATTATTTCTTTTTCAAATCTAAGCTTCGTTGTTGTTTCCATATATTGGCTTGTTTTGAGCTTATCTTTCCCTAAGAATTTTTTTGGGGGTAAAGCACTATTGAAAAAGATGTCAATGGATTACTTTAGAATGCCAATGTAGCAGTTAATCAAGAAGAAAAATAAATTATTGGCTTTCAATTTGAAACTTGCAAGTTTTATTTTTGTGAAGGAATATGACACGTTTCTACTACATTCAAAAATGCCTTGAAAAAAATTATATCTTGACTTTAAAAATAAGGTTACCTTGTGAAGTACATTTAAAACTGGTAAATCCAATCTCAGAAGTCAGTTTTCACAATTTTTGGATATAAAGTAATTTTTTTTTACATACAAGATTACCTAAGAGTGCCACTCCAAAACCTTCAAATTCCAAAATTCAAAATAATCCCTCTGTTCTCCGCTATTGCATTGCCATTATTCTTGAATCTTAGTTATTTTAATTAATATTTTCTGGTTTTCATTCGCTTGAAAATTAATTAGCCAATTCATCTTTTGACTCTCATGTTGTGTTATCAAGACCACTCATCACATTTTCATCACAACGAAACAATGTTGTCAATAGCTGTTAAATGTAAAAACTTATTGCAATAAGACTGGAGTTCGTCTTTATGAACCAAAGTATATATCTTTTGTCACCAAAGTAGATAACTCTTTAGAAAAAGTGGCTCTAAGACTCATTAGCACTATAAGAAAAATGAGCATTCATAGCATTCCACCATAGCACGGTCATGAAGTGTTATCGGAGATAAATTTCTGATTTTGGTTACCGTATCATAGCATTTTTCAAAACATTAAGATAGAAAATCACTAAGCGAGAAAAAAAATTGAGTTTTGGAGCATAGTAACACTTTTTACCGCCTACAATTAACCAAAATTTTGGTTGTGGCAAAAACTTTCCCCAAATTTTTAGGTTTCTACATAGGTTTTTTTTTTTTCTATTTCATTTGGATCTCCTTAAAAAAAAAAAACCTTATTCTGAGATCTCCTTTTTTTTCCTCCTTCGTCCTCTCTCTCCGACACACCACCACGACGGTGTGGCTCCACCACCTTCCTCCGCCTCTCCCCACCACTCCTACTTCACCTCGTGGTCTCTGTAGAAACGGATTGAAAACGAAAGACGATTCTCTCTCTGTCTCGTCTCTGGTTTTGTGATGGTGCAAAGTTATTCACCCAAAACTAACTGCAAGTGCACAATGTACAATTGTAGTATAAATTAGGTTATCGATCCCATAGAGATTATGTCGAGTTTCGATTCTATTAGAATGCAATATATCTGGTAACTAGTTGTGTAACTTATGGATTAAAAACGCTAGACTTAGGTAAATCGCGGGTAATATGGGTCATGCGTATTGCACTATGAATCAACCAACATATCAGAAAGGATGCTTTTCAACCTATATAGGTAACACATGCATTGAGAATGGATTTGATTGTTCATGACCATCCAAGCCAAACTCTCATTTGCACAAGGACGAGATCACCTGCTAAAAACAATGCTCCGGACTTGATGTAAAATGGATGTATGATGCAACAAACCCTAAAATTCAATATTCTGAGTGATCAAGTCAAAATATTGTATGAATTAATATTAAAGCAGAGCGTAGTCACGAATTCAACAACAATTTGTGCACCTAATGATCCATAAAACCTTTGACAACCTAGATGTAACTAGAGAACTACTCACACATAGCAAACAAACCAATCATAATCATTAATATCAAGAGTTTGCAATATGAAAGTAATATCAAAAGAGATCAGAGCAAAACATGACTCTCTCTCTGTAAAACCAAGAGAACAAGGGCACAAGAAAACCTTCACACAAGGGTGCTCCCTGAAAACAAGATCTAAGTAACTTTTTGGTGATTTTTGGTAAAGAGATGCTTGAATTATTCAAAAGCTTGATGGAATGCGTCTCTCTCTTCTCCTCTGCTCAAAGTTGATTATATAGCTCCTCTAGGTCATGCATGAGTCGGCAAATTTTTTTTAGAAGTTAGGGTTTCGAAAAAGAGGCCCAAGAAGAATTTCCTTTTAATTAAAGTGGCCTCTGAGTCGGTCGACTCTTCCTTCCAGTCGGTCGACTCGGGCTTCGGATCAGAATTCTTCATTTTAGCTCCAAATATTCTAAATTCTTGCAAAACACCTCAGTATGTGGAATCTTCTATTTAATCTGTATAAAATGCAGAAAAGGCTTCAAAACAGCGTAAAATATCATCATGAAAATCGGTAAAAATAACAGTACATCAAATTCCCCCCAGACTTAGCTTTTGCTCGCCCTCGAGCAAATAAAGAGCTAGTTAGTGGTCAAAACAAATCCGGTTTATCATGATCAAGCTATCAACCTTCAACAACCATTTCTTTCATTGTGACCTCTCCAACAGCTGACCAATACGCAGACCAAGTTGTATTCTCCAATGAAAAACTTATTAAAAACAAATTAGAGTTATCCCAACCACAATGAAGACTATATTTCAGGTACCACCAAAGCAACTCATTCTACTGACATCATATAGCCGAAAATGCTTATCAATCGTCATCTAATTTAGCACAAAATGGTCTTTTCGCTGTTCCCCAGACTTATCATTTTTAATCATTCAGTTTGTAACTCAAAATTTCTCAAAGTTTAGGCGAATAGTGGCATCGTAGGAAATTTTCCTAGCCTCGCTGTCAACTGAGTTCTCAAAGGTTCAAATGCATCATGGTATCGTCGAGAATTTCCCTAACCGCATAGATCCTAAGCTTCTAGTGATAAATAATTGGTGTCTTAAGGAATTTCCCTCTACCTCATCACTAGGTTTTCATAAAATACATACTTTTTTTTTTATCAAATTATCTTTAGGGAGAGCTGAAGATCGAAAATCATGCTAGTGAACGAATATTTAGCAAGACATAATGGCTAATGTGACAAACGAAATTATACAGACTTAACTGTATTCTGCTCTGGCATTGCTGAAAATTTCTATAAAATCACGTGGGTCTACTCTGTATTGTACATATCAAGCTCCCTGGATTTCCATATGGTTGGTACTTGTCAATGCTGTTGAGTCACTCAATTATAGTTAAAGAAAGTAGAAAGTGATAATAGCATTCAAAAACATATCAAATAGCAAAAAGTTCACCAAAGACCCATAAAACGAAAGAAAGTCATAATACTCCCTCCCCCAGACTTAAATTTCACCTGTGAATCGAGCCTAACGTGACTCTCATTCGGTAATCGAATCAAGCAAGTCGCGCCATCATCCCGAATGAACTCGTACCATCCTCCCATACGAACAATGTCAGAATGATCGAGAGAAGCCTCATCTAGAGTAATCTTCGTCGTATCAGCGGCCTCCTTCGTGAAAAAATCAAGTGGTACTTCACACCACTTCATGATGGGGGTCAAAAGGTTCCCCACGGTCTCCTTCTTCTGAAAAGAAGCGTTTCCCAAGAAGATGTGACTTCTTGTATCAACTAAATGGCGTGCAAAGAGTGCACCCATGTTCCAATCAATGTCCTTAGGCGCTTATGGCAGCAGAAACGAGTTGCCCAAGGCATAGTAAAGCAAAGTCAACTCCGACTCGTAGAGTCGCCCGACCTCAGTGCGTCTCAAGAGTGTATGGCTAATGAATCTAGCCAAAATTCGAAAGCGGGATGGCGGATCAAAGACTGCTTTGTCTTCGTTGGCTCGTAAGCTCCAGACCCAATGATTGACCACATCAGGTCACGCTCCCCAAAGCTCTTCATGCTCCAATATTCGGTTCTCCTTCGCTGAAAACCGAAAATACGACAAATGTCCGCCACTGTGAGCCAGTAATGCTCACCACGGATCTTGAAGTGGAGACTCCATTGGTTCACGTTCTCACAGGGGTGCGGTATATCCAAATACATCGAGGCTAGGAACTGCCTTGCCGCCTCCGGATATGTATCATAGCAAGTGAAACCAATGATCCCCATACTGACATTCTTCATTAACCGTCTCAAATGGTCCTTCAACTTCAGCCGTTACATGTAAGGCATGTCCAGAAAGCGCATCGGCTGGGTGAGAATGTCCGTGTAGCGGTTGTAGAAAACCGTGTCATAGTCATCCTAATGCCGGTTTTGTCTCGTTCGGCATGCGCGGTCCTTAATGATATCCGCGTGGTTCCTCTCGGGAAATGGGTCCTTGAGCTTCTTGTTCTCTACCTTGTCCCAAATATCAGCATCACTGTCGTACTCAGAGGAAGACATCTGCAAAAAGAACGAAGAATCGAAAGAAATTTAAACTATTTTCATCAAAAATCATCAACCTCGGTCGACCGACTGCTCGAGCGAGTCGACCGACTCGGGTCTCGACGGGAACTTCTCCGTCATTCAATCATCAAATCCGCTATAATTCATCAATTGAACTGAAATTTCTTGCATAATCTAACACATGTAACGATATTCAGCCACTCTATACTCAATTCAACCCAAATCCCACTCTAAATCATCAACATGCAAATTTTTCAAAATTTTCAACTTTTTC
The DNA here is from genome assembly GCA_900116095.1 of Euclidium syriacum. Lineage (NCBI taxonomy): Eukaryota > Viridiplantae > Streptophyta > Magnoliopsida > Brassicales > Brassicaceae > Euclidium > Euclidium syriacum. Next base: position 2,559,850 of record FPAK01000015.1, on the reverse strand, counting down.
TCCAAAAAAATTGTAAAAGAAAACGAGTTGAATCAGAAAATACCTTGCAGATCGTGAAAACCGTTAGCAAAGGATGATACAGCGTAAAATTGCAATCTCAGGGGACTTTGAATCACAAAATTTGGTTGAGAATTGATAGAGAAAATCGTGTTTGAAAGTTGAATTTTATTAGAATTATGAAGAAAAACTCGGGTTTTAAAGATAAACTCGCGACACGAGTCGACCGACTGCTCAGCGCAGGGTCGAACGACAGGGCCTTAGAAGCAAAATCCAAAACATAATTTTTTTTTTTTTTTAATGTTTTTATCATGACTCAATCTAAATTGGGACTAAAAGTACGAAATCCTAATGAATTAAACCAAAACAGACTCACAAGTGGGTTGCCTCCCACTAAGCGCTTCTTTACAGTCAGTAGCTTGACTTTCTCTGACTTGAATCCCTTACTCGGTAGAGCTCAGCTCAACTCCTTGATCCCTTTCCTGTTCCTCCATAGGATCATCTTCACAATCTTCATCATCATTATCTTCAGTAAGATCCACAACTTTGTTTTCATTCTCAGCTTCCTTCATTAGCTCCTTAATCTCAATGCTTGCAGTGAACAATGCTTGTTTGGTGGATATATGCTTCTTGTTCTTTAGGATTGGAATGTAGGTTCCCTTGTATAGGGCACGTTCGAAACCTTGAGGTGTAGTTCCAGTCATCCTCATCTTCAATGGTTTCAGCAGCTCTGAACTTAACTCTTCCAGTTCTGCAATCTATCTCAGCATATGCGGTGTGTAAGAATGGTCTTCCAAGGATCAGCGGGTGTTGAGGCTCACTTTCAAACATTTCCACGTGGATATCTATTACGAAGAACCGGCCGTTGGCTCTCACATGTACATTCTCCACTATTCCCTCGGTTATCTTGTAAGTATCATCAACTAGCCTCAAAAGCACTTGCTTGTTCACCATTTGGTCAAACTTCATCATTTTGGCCACTGAGAGTGACATTAGGTTTACTCCAGCTCCAGTATCACATGGGACGTTCTCAAACCATGTGTGCCCAATCATAACACTAATCGCAGCTCTTCCAAAGTCTCTAAGCTTCTTTGGCATTGATTTCTCGATCATTTCATCACACATCTTGGAAAGTCTACCGCAAAACTCCTTGGCTCCCATCTTATTCTTCAGTAAGTATGGTATTAACTCTTGTAGCTCCATCTTCATTCCACATTGCTCCATAAGTGGCCAAATCTCCTTACATTCTTTGATAAACTCCTCCACATCATATTTAAATTGTGTCTCAAGTACCTTCAATGAGTTTGCAAATAAAGTGATTCTGTCCTCAATGTGTTCAGGTCATATCCAACGAGCAGTGGATTGAATTTCTTCATCAAACGTAGAACAAGCTGTCATAGAAATTGCTCTTAGTTTAGCTTCAGGGGAGTCGAGTCGACTGACTGGTGGTAGAGTCGACCGACTCGGGCGTCGAAAACTCTTCCTTATGGTCTCTTCGATAACTCTCATTTTTGGTTTGGATCTTGTGATGAATGCCAAATTCTTCCTCTTCTTCTCTGGGTAGTAGCAGGCAAAATCTTCTTCTTCAACTTCTTTATCCTTGATCTTGAAATTAATTTTCGGACTTCCCAGACCTCTTAACGTTATTGTGTTTTCCGAGCAATCGATTAAAGCTCCAGCAGTCTTAACGAACGATCTTCCAAGTATAATCTGCTCTATCCCATCACTCTCATCAGCATAGCACGTCTACAGGATGTAAAAATCCAAAGCAATGAATCTATCACCAACCATACATGGCAATCCAGTGAGTTTTCCCAAAGGCACAACACTTGTATCGTCAGCTAATCACATATCCTTCTTGGTGGTCTTCAATTCAAGTGGTCCCAACCTTTCCATGGCAGACAAAGGCATGGTGTTACTGCTTGCTCCTGGATCACACAGGCATCTCTTGAAGACTTGATCTCCAATTTTCAAAGTAAACTAAAATTGTCCAGGATCCTTCTTCTTGTCTGGCATCCGGTACATGATAGCTCTGTCACAAATCGCAGCGAATAAGCAGTTCCCATCTTCTGGGGTTATCTTCCAACTCATCACCTTACTGAGGATGTCTTCAAGCTCAATGTTCAGCTTGCATGCTCTTGCAAATGGCATCCTCCTCATCAACACTTTAGAATAGGTCTCAACTTCTTTCATGAGCTCCCAAACATCTTCTTCAGCTTCTACATCAATTCCCAAGTCATCAACTTCGTACTCATGAATTAGAATCCATGGATACACTGATTGATTAGTGCACTATGCTTTGTAGAAACTCTTCTTGGGTTGAACCTTCATCAAAGGACATCCCACTTCTTCTTCAGAAGCTAAGAGTCGGTCGACCTTCTCCTTGGTCCACCAACCGTTGACACGTCGACCGACCATTGATGGCAGTCGACCGACTATGTCAGACGATCCTTCTTCACTTGTTTCTTCCAGGGTTTTCTCCTCTTCAATCTCCTTAATGTGGATAGCTCGGATGGATAGTGGACATTTGGTGACTCTCCTGACTCCCACAAATCTTTCAAGTTCTTCCATTCGCTCATAAAGTCTTCCGACATCAATCTGAAGGTGGCTTATACGCGAATCAAGGGTGAGGAAAAGTTGATCCATCTTCTTCAAAAGGGTCTCATAAGTTCTATTCTGCATCTCTAGGACTTCTTCAACTAGGCTCTCCGCTCCATTCGTTGGTGGCATTGACTTGTAAAATGAGTGCGGGTTGAAGTATCCATCTCAGTATTGGTTTGATCTCACGAAATCCACATCCGGCTTCCCATCTTCCTTTTGCTTTCCTTGCATCATTTTCTATCTATCAAACACAAAAGAAGAGAAATATATAGTAGTTGTTTTTATCATAATTTCCTAATTCTAATTCTAACAAAAATCGAAAACACCGTTAAATCCCCGGCAATGGCGCCAGAAAAACTTGATGGTGCAAAGTTATTCACCCAAAACTAACTGCAAGTGCACAGTGTACAATTGTAGTATAAATTAGGTTATCGATCTCACAGAGATTATGTCGAGTTTCGATTCTATTAGAATGAAATCTATCTGGTAACTAGTTGTGTAACTTATGGATTAAAAACGCTAGACTTAGGTAAATCGCGGGTAATATGGGTCATGCACGAAATTAGATGTTGCTATACTCTTAAACACAAAAGACAATGTATACAATACCAAATCTCTTTGCGTATTGCACTATGAATCAACCAACATATCAGAAAGGATGCTTTTCAACCTATATAGCTAACACATGCATTGAGAATGGATTTGATTGTTCCTGACCTTCCAAGTCAAACTCTCGTTTGCACAAGGACGAGATCACCTGCTAAAAATAATGCTCCGGACTTGATGTAAAATGGATGTATGATGCAACAAACCCTAAAATTCAATATGCTGAGTGATCAAGTCAAAATATTGTATGAATTAATATTAAAGCAGAGAGTAGTCACGAATTCAGCAACAATTCGTGCATCTAATGACCCATAAAACCTTTGACAACCTAGATCTAACTAGAGAACTACTCACACATAGCAAACAAACCAATCATAATCATTAATATCAAGAGTTTGCAATATGAAAGTAATATCAAAAGAGATTAGAGCAAAACGTGGCTCTCTCTCTGTAAAACCAAGAGAATAGGGGCATAAGAAAACCTTCACACAAGGGTGATCCCTGAAAACAAGATCTAAGTAACTTTTTGGTGATTTTTGGTAAAGAGATGCTTGAATGCTTCAAAAGCTTGATGGAAGGCGTCTCTCTCTTCTCCTCTGCTCAAAGTTGACTATAAAGCTCCTCTAGGTCATGCATGAGTCGGCAAAGAAGTTTTAGAAGTTAGGGTTTCGAAAAAGAGGCCCAAGAAGAATTTCCTTTTAATTAAAGCGGCCTCTGAGTCGGTCGACTCGGGCTTCGGATCAGAAATCTTCATTTTAGCTCCAAATCTTCTAAATTCTTGCAAAACACCTCAGCATGTGGAATCTTCCATTTAACCTGTATAAAATGCAGAAAAGGCTCCAAAACAGCGTAAAATATCATCATGAAAACCGGTAAAAATAACAGTACATCATTTTGTCTCTTCTTCCTCCACAAATTCCCTAGATCTCGGCAGCCAATCGATACCCAATTCAGGTTCAATTACCTCTCCTTAGTGAAGAGAAAACGAGCGGAAGCAAGGCTAGGGCTTCTTCCGCTCCTGCTACGGTGATCCTTACCTCTCCTCCTCCTCCGTTTCTACACCCAGATCGGTGAGGCTAGGTGATGAGATGGGAAATTATTTGTTTTGACACCAGATTTCTACAAGATTTTATCTAATTATCTCATCTTCATTTCATTTTTCATGCATTTAGGATATGTTTTTATGTTTTGCATTTTAGTAGTCATAGAAGTTTGCATTTGTACGTTTTGTGTGTGTTTCAAGAAATTCTCAGGTTACTCGAAGGGACAAGAGCTCAAAAGCATGAAGCAGGCCACAAGGGAAGGCAAGAAACTGACAATCGAAGGCCAATCTTCACTCATATCGAAGACCTATCGATCGATATGGAAGTGAAGGAGATCGACACCCATATCGATCGAAGGGTGAGCCAGAAGCGAAAAATCAAATGACCAAAATGCCTCTAGCCGACCAAAGAGTCCTATAAATAGGACATGTCCCTTCCTTGGAGACAACACACATCAAGAAATTCTCACTCTAGACTAGGCTCAACCACCTAAAAGATGGTTTGTAAATATTCTCTTTTATTTTTCTTTTATTTAATTTTCTATTTAAATAATGTAAAACTTTTTAAAAATTTTAATTAATTATGCTTAATTAAGAAAGATTAATTATGAGAGAGAGGATAGTTAAGGGTCTTATTAATTAGGGTTAATTAGTTGATTAATAAGAGAATCAATTAGGTTTAGATCTCTTAATCATGAGTCCTTAGAGGTTAGTTTGAGAAGGAGTATGTGACACCTTCTACACTCACTCTCACCTCTATTCTCTTTAATCCTTGTGATTATTTGATAAATCTAAGTGATTAATTGAGAGGCTTTCTCTACCCTAATAGTACTATGGATTTGCATTTAGGGTTGAATTGTGGATCCTTCTACATACTTATCGCCTAAGTTCACGGTAGCATCCTTTCAGATGGGTTAACATGTTAGGAGAGTAAACTAGAGAATTGATTGAATTCCTAAGAAATTACTGGATCAATTGATGAGATTAGAATTAGAAATCCACATTAGGAAATGCAACGGTATTTGTAGTTATTAAGGCCGTTAGTCACTTGCCTCTCTCAATGGGGCCGTTGATAGAACAAATGCCTAGCGAATCGGAGATCCTCGAGAAAATTCTCGGGACAACCGTATAGAACCCCTCGCGAAACAAATCCCTAACCAAAGCTTATAACTCTAGTTAGATAGTTCTTAAAATCCCTCTCAAACCAAATCATTCCCTTCTTAGTTCCAAACTCTTCTCTTAGTTACATAAACCCAACCAACCAACTACAAACCCTTGTTTTACAATCTGGTTTTGAATAAATGGTTTTAAACAATTTGATAACTTCCGCAATCCTTTGGGTTTGATCCCTCAATTCCTACAACGATTATAGCTTATACTTGGGTTTAGATTGAGGTGTTTTATAAATTTAAAACCTGAAAACACCGACACATCACTAGGGCTTCATCTCCTCCTCCACGGTGGCTCAACACGAAGGAAGCCGACGGCGCGTCTTTCAGGTGATGGTACAATCTTTCTTACTCTCTGTGTTTCTTTGATTAAAGAGCTCTGTCACCTAATTCGTTTCTTCTTCTTCCCACGAAGAGCTATTCTTCCACCAGAGAGCCTTTGTCGTTGACGCCTCTTTCTAATCTCTTCGCCAGTGAAGATATTCCAATAGCTATGCTCTCGTAGATAAATCGTTTATGCAAGAAGGTAGAGATCTACCATGGACACCTTAGTGTTGTTTTTATTTCTTTGATGGACGAAATTTTTTGCTTTCCTTGTGTTGCAAATGAGTTAGAATCTTTGGAGATTGCTTTGCTTTTCGGTTTATATCTTATTATTCTTCTTTACGTGTAGTGGTGTTGGTTGTGATGATAAGAGAGTATCGTTGATCTGGAGAATAGACTTCGTTGATAAAAGAAGAAGCAAAAGAAGAGCTTTGAAGAGAGGTCGAAGCAATGGCCATGGAAGGGTGTGGTGGAGAATTTTCAGTTTGCTCATCAGGAGCCCTTGTCATCATAGACCTTATCAATACTGTGAGTGACTCTATGCTTACATGATAACTTTTAGTCTAAGTCGGATGTGGTCTCGAATAGATATTATAAAGGTGTTTAAGATCTTGATTTAGGTTATGAGTTTCAATTGGGTTAAGCACGTTGTTGATGGTGGGGTTACCACCCCTGATCAATAGTTTGGCGATAATTGAGGTTCGGCCCCTACCGACATTTCCCTGATGATTTATCAGGTTATAAGTCCCTTCAATAGGATTGGAACCCTCAGCCCAGATGACTAAGGGACACCTCGGTGAAGAATGATCGGATTTAGTGTTCGAAGCGGGGGTGTAAACAATTTCGTCCCAAGCCAAAGTCTAAACTCGGACAGAATAAGATCAAATCTTATCACAGATTTCCTGATCTTAGAAAAATAGAATATTTCCATTTTTCCGAGGTTAGCTCATGGGCTTAGATAACCAACTAGTAGGATATATAAATACACACCCCCTTCACTAATTTAATTCATTCAGAATCAGGGAGAACAATTACTAAATAACCTAGGTTTAATACTTCTCTTTGATAAAGTTAACTCGGCATTCCGAGTTAACATCCTTGTAACCGATATTATTAATAAAAGTTATCTTTTCCGAGGTTTTTCTTTTTGTCTTTTACTTAATTTATTCCAAAAGCGAACCCCTCTAATTATAAATAATTAGATGTTGAAACCAGTCTCAACATTTGGCACGCCAAGTAGGAGGTCTCTTTTAGGAAAAGAAGACATAAATCTCGGGAAATCAAGATGGTGAACACACAGCAACCGCCTTCGGAGGAGCATCGAGACGGCGAGGTCGCCGAAATAAGCGACAGAGAAGAAATAATGGTTCTAAACAACACTTACCAAGTTAGAGAGTCGGAAAGAGTCTTGTTCGAGAACAACGATCCCATAATCTGCGAGGTAAGTTATTCAGAAACAATGCCCAGTCAACCTAGGGAACAAGGATTCATAACCCCTATTAATTAAACAGCCGGAGCCTCGATAGGAGAAACTCAGAATTCTCAGAAACGACCAAGCATGTCAACAATGCCTCGGCCCATCTCTCAGTCAGACGAACAACCTTCGACGATGCCATCTTTGAATAACGGGTAGGAACAGTCGGTAGCAAATCGAGCTCCCAGTGTAGTAGAAGTAGCAACCCCCGAAACACGAAACGAGGGAGCATTAGTGAGAACGCAACAACGACGTGAGGATTGGCTGGCAGAACAATTTAGCCATCAACAACAGGTTAACCGGAGCTTAATTGATTAAATCGTAACTCTATCAGAAGAACTCCAAGCTTTGAGAGCTCAAAGTCATAATCAATCTCCCGGAACGACCCCAGTTAGGCTCTTGCAAATCCCTTCTCAACGGGTAACATTCGAAGACGATCGGAGTGGAGCAAGAGAACCTAGGACACCAACAACGACTGTACGCCGAGGTTCGAGAATTGGAAATAACGAAGTACGGACTTTGAGTACCGACCAATTAATCGCGATTCTAAAAAAGAGAATTAGAAGAAATGCGTTCATTGGTTAATAAGGCAACGAGCACACCTCCGGAGGTCGATCAGCTACTAGCAGAAACAGAAAGGTGTCCGTTCACCTACAACATCACACGAGCACGGGTACCACTCAATGATAAATTAAGACTCTCGACCTATGATGGAACCGGAGATCCAGCGGTTTGCATGAGAGCATTTCTAGTCAACATCGGAAGAGCCAAATTCCAAAGAGGAGAGGAGGATGAAGGAAGATGCCAGCTCTTCTTGGAGAGCTTAAGAGGAGATGCCCAAGCTTGGTTTAATAGTCTACCTCCTGACTCAATTAATTGTTTTGCTGAACTTCGAGAAGCTTTATTTAAACATTACATGTTGCATTTAGAACAACAAGCTACCGCATCAGACCTCTACTCAGTAAAACAAGGACCGAGGGAACTGCTATGAGATTTTATCAAAAGATTCAAGGCGATTTACTCACGCTTAAGGATATACGATGATTTAGCGATCAGACCGCTTAGTGCGGCAACGTGGTATCAATCGAGGTTTTAGGATGACTTACCTGCTCATCATCCCCAATCCATGAATGATGCATTTCATCGGGCAAATACTCATACAGGGATTGAAGAGAATCGTGCCAGACTTGCAAAAGCACATGGATCTGCAAAAGTGAACAAGGATATGAAACCAGAGGAGAAAGGGGAAGGACGGCGAGTAGAAAGAGACCAACCTCGGAAAGATAAATCGAAATCAGAATTATCTTTTTCTGTGACTGACCCACAAAAGGATACACCTCAGAAGGATAAATCGAAGTATACCTATACTCGAGAACCCGACTCTCCGGCCCTCCCGTGGTGTGAATATCATAAAAGACCGGGTCATAAAACCGAGGACTACCGAAACCTGAAGAATCATATAATGGTTATCCGATTTGAGCAAGACCAAGAAAAGGAGAAGCGTAAAACATGGGAAAACGAAGAAAATCAACTTCCTCGGGAAGACACGGAAGAAGGAGAAATCCTTCCCTCACCACCTCCAACCTCAGAGGAAAAGTAACATGATAAACTGTGAAGACTCTGTTCGATCAATTCAACAAAGCATCTTTTAACATTTACTACCGAAGATTTGAAAGGGATCGACGCCCCTCATAACGATCCACTCGTAATCGAACTTCAGATTGGTGACTGTGACGTCCAAAGGATCCTAGTCGACACAGGAAGCTTGGTAGATGTTTTATCTCTGGAAACACTTCAAAAAATAGAGATCAAGGATCAGAAGATTAAAGCTCGGGTAAAACATTTAACTGCTTTCGGAGGTGATACAGTTTCAACTATCGGAACGATCAAACTCCCGGTATCAGCTGGAGGAATAACAAAAATCGTGAAGTTCGATGTAGTAGAGAGAGCCACTATTTACAATGCGATCGTCGTAACTCCGTGGTTATACTCTATGGAAGCCGTTCCATCTACTTACCACCAGTGCCTGAATTTCCCAACATCGAAAGGATATTTTACAGTTCGAGGTGATCAAAAGATGGCTCGGAGATGCTTCGTAACAGAAAACAAACTTCGACGAGAAACCCGAAATCAAGGAAAAACCTCGGATCAATCTCTCATGTTAGCCTCTACTAACAAGAAGAAACCGACGTCCGCTGAAATTTTGGCAAAACTTTTTGAAAGAGAAGAGTACTTAGGAAGGACCACCAAGAATGGTCGAAAGGGAATAACTTAGTTTTTTCCCTAGAGGCAAAAAAAAAGAATAAAAAAAGAAAGAAAAATGTTGATATCTCGGATTCTCCGAAATAGTCGACAAATTTCGAAACTTCGGAACTACGTGTGGCTTGATCCCCTTTAAGCGTACGTAGGCAGCTTTTCAGAAAAAGTTCAGCTACAAGATTATTATAAATCTCGATTTCATAGTCAAGAAGTTCATGCAACTTTACTATACCGAGATTTACACAAATCAAACGTCGGAACCTTGATCACGTTCTCGACCAAAATTAGGACAGTTTGTCCTAATAGAAAATAAACTTGCCTAAAAGAATCTCGGAGCTTGATAAAGTAAGACCGAGAGATTAAAAGGTACGAAATTACAAAAATTTTACTTACACATTCTTTACCGAATGCAAAAGTTCGACAATTAGTCTGATAAAGTAGGCTTGTTGTAAAACTTTAAAAAACCAATAAGGAAAGCGCGCCTTATTTTGTTTTGCTATTTCCGGATTTCAAAATATCAAGTTTTGAAGTTTCGAGTAAACAATCCAGATATACGAGAAACGAAATTTTATTAACATTCGAAAAATTCATTACAATACAATTAAAAGAAAGATCGAGGTCAATTCGAAGGTCTTAATACAATATTACAAATCTGAATATTAAAATCTTCGTCTTGAAACTCCAAAATCGAAACAGCATCTGCAAGGACGGACAGTCGATCACGTTCTTTCTCGGCTTCTTTAATGTCCTCCTCCGAGATAGAGAGTCCCTTTTCAAGAAGAGAACGAAGATTTAGAGCAACAGCCGCAGCTTGCCCATATTCGTTAGCTTTCTCAAAAGCTTCGGAATATTTGCCAAGGGATCTGCGGATATTATCCAACTTTTTCTGGCAGGTGTCATTGATTGCACGTTGTCCATCCAATTGTCCTTTCTGAAAGTACTCGGTACACTTGGAGTCCAGAATAGCTTTATTTACGTCCCGTTCTTCCGAGATAGCAAGAATTTGACATTTCCAGTTTAGTGATTAGCCGAGACTTTTCCTCAAAAAGATTGGAAGTTCTCGACTCTTCCTCCACGAAGTTCGCCTTCATATTACTCAAGCTCTTGTTTTGGTTTTCAACTTCGCCTCGCGCTTCAGCTAGAGCTTTCTCGGCATCAAGAGATCTTTGCTCCAAATCTCCATTCTCGGAAAGAAGAGAACCAATCCTCAAATCAGAATCGACGAGCCTCTTCTCATATCGAAGGAATGATTGACCGATTAAACCCACAGACTGAAACATGGAAAATGAAATTCAATATAAAGGATGAGTTTTTTTTTTTTTTTTTTTTTTTTTTTTTTTTAAATACCTAGGTCGGTTGCTTACCCTAAAAAGTGAACAAGAAAGGGCTTCCAGAGTATCTGATTCGCAGCAGACCTCGGGGAGACGACTGTCATAACTACTCGCCTTCCACAGAAGTTCGTTGCATTTTTTGTTATCTTTAATAACCATGTTTGCACCGTCAAAATCGAATTGGAACGCATGTTTTTCCATTACGGGCATTTCAAGCTTCCTATTCTCGGCGTTCTTCTTCTTAGCAGCTTCATCATTCTGCTTTTGGCTGCCTCGGTATTCTGTCACTTTCTCGGAAGAAGATCTCGATTGATGCCAGAAGCTTCTTCGGGGTTAGATCTTTTCATTTTAGGAACGTGATCGATTTTTTCCTAGTCTTCCCTTCCTAGAAAATTGTTTGCAAAGTTAGTAGTAGTTCATGATGCGATTTGAGAAGTCCGGAGAAAACATACTTGTCCAAGAAATGGTTCTGCGGATATGGATAGGGAGAATGTCACCCCAATGAAGTTCCCATTCTTTCTTAAGTTTTTCGAATTCTTCGGAGAAGTTTAGCGGGAGAGCTCGGAAGCAGCTTGGTTTACCTGAAAAATAACAAAATGTGTGGTTAGAGTTCAAATAGGAAAAGAAAGAGAAGACCTACTTTTCTACCAATTGTGGTCTTTCAGTTTCGGAAAATTATGGCATCAGGGTTATAAACTGAAACTTGATTGATTCGAACGTAAAAATAGCTTCGAAACCACGATTTCGTGTTTGAGCGAAGTCCGGTAAATATCTTTCTTTTAGGTTTGACATCAATTTTGAAGGCTCCCCTTGGGTTTTCAAAGGTTGTGAAGTTCGTTCATTCCTCCAATTTCCAAGAATTTAGTTGAACGCCACACCGAGCAGCACGCACTAGAAGTCCAATGATAGTTTTGACTGAGTTGGGCGTTAACATTGTCATTCCCTGACGAGCGCAATAACTCACCATTAGCTGCGGGATCGGAAACCAGAGATGAGCTTCGGAGAAGAAACTCTCATAAAGACAGACGTAACCTGGTGGTGAGGTCCAAGGTCTCTGGTAGGATCTCAGAACTAAGATCTCAATCTCATAGGGATTCAGATTTAGAAAAAAGAGAGTATTCGACATCTGGGATATCCGGCCACAAGATTGTGTTTCCGGAAACCGAAACCTCGAGATTGTTTCTTTTAGTCATTGTTAAAGAAAAGATGTTAGCGGTTCAAAGAAGGAGATCGAAGATTACCCCGAAGAGTCGAGAAGTGATTATGAGAAAATTAACCGTGACTTGGGGATTATATAGGCAGTATGAATGATGATTGATGCTTCGTTTTCTGTGCGGAAGGATTTGATTAGCTATCGTTTCAGGCGAAAGGAGGCGTCGTTCCTTTTCATTTAGTTTCACCTCTTTTCAAAATGACACGTCACATATGAGTTGAAAGGTTTTGTGAATATCGAGAAATTTGCGCATGTAACAAAGGAGACTTTTCATTTTCTGCATTCTTTCCCACCATATTGAAGGACGAGATCAAGGGAAAAAAAGAAGATTCAAAACTGACAAAGACGAAGATCGACGACAACCGAGTTTCATTTATCGACAAACTATTTAATTTCAGAAATTCGCCAACTCTGCCCGAAGACATCCTCGGACGAATGGGGGGGGGACTTACTGTTGATGGTGGGGTTACCACCCCTGATCAATAATTTGAAGATAATTGAGATTCGGTCCCTACTGACATTTCCCTGATGATTTTTCAGGTTATAAGTCCCTTCAATAGGATTGGAACCCTCGGCCCAGATGACCGAGTGACACCTCGGTGAAGAATGATCGGATTTAGTGTCTGAAGCGGGGGTGTAAACAACTTCGTCCCAAGCCGAAGTCTAAACTCGGACAGAATAAGATCAACTCTTAGCACAGATTCCATGATCTTAGAAAAATAGAATATTTCCATTTTTCCGAAGTTAGACCATGGGCTTAGATAACCGACTACTAGGATATATAAATACACACCCCCCTTCACTAATTTAATTCATTCAGAATCGGGGAGAAAAATTACTAAATAACCTAGGTTTAATACTTCTCTTTGATAAAGTTAACTCGGCATTCCGAGTTAATATCCTTGTAACCGATATTATTAATAAAAGTTCTCTTTTCTGAGGTTTCTCTTTTTGTCTTTTACTTAATTTACTCCAAACGTGAACCCCTATAATTATAAATAATTAGAAGTTGAACCCAGTCTCGACACACATAATGAGATTATCTTCATCTATATCTATTTCAATCTCATGGTTTTATGAGATTATCTTCATCTATAAAAAACTTAAAGCTCTTCTTGCATTTGAGGTTTATGTGTTAATTCATATTCGGGTGATTGATTTCTTTTACATCATATGTTTGTTGCTAAGGTTGTTATGGGTTTTTTTTTGTAGGTTGTTAAGCAAATAGAGTTCTTGTCCGTCTTCAAGCTTGCTGAGGTTTGTACAGTCTAAGCTTTCTTTCAAATTTTCAATATGAGTCTTTATTACATTGACTCTTTTTTCTTCTTCTACATATACATTCTCTCTTTTTTTTTACAGGTTTCTTTTGGCTCTCGCTTTTAGAATTATCCAAGGGGTATCTGACTTGTTGTTTATCTAACTTTTGGATAAAAAATGAATTAATTGGCAATCATATTGATTTTCATTCTCTATTTATAGGAACGAAAAATTACTTCATTGCAAGGAAGAACGGGGAATATCAAAGTAAGCTAGTGAATAGAGATAAATTGTGTGAAGGGATGCATAGTGTTTCTGTCTTTGGAATGATTCACATATCGAATCTCTGTGCATTTTTCATCAGTTGTTATGTAGCATGCCTTTAGAATTAAAAATCAAGTAGCTTTACCTTGTGTAATTGATAATTTGTGATGCAGTTTGGCAGTAGCAGAAGCAAGTTTTGTTGACATGAATGCGTTGTCAACTGATAGAGAGCCAAGCTCATTTGACAAGGTTAGAATTCTGTGAATTAGTACTGTGTGCACTTCCGAAAGGCATCTATATTTTGAACCTGTGGTGTAGCGCATCTCACTAGTGATTGTTGTGCTCTTGTTCTCGACAGGTGAATTCGATAAGCGAAGATCAGCTGTGGTGCTCAGCGTTTGTTGGACTCTTGAAGGTTTTGAATACAGATTTATCTCGCCAAAGGAGGAAGACGGAGATGAGTTGGTATAGTTTAGACTAAGTTAGACCAAGTTGGTTTATATTTAGTTTAATACTTAGTGTTAATTTAGAAATGTTTTGATAATGATCTTTATGTAAACATTTTTTGGTTTATTAATAGTGAGTTTCATTCAATAAAAATATCTATATATATAAAGTTTTTTTTTTTTTTTTTATAGTGTCATCTCATCAATTCAACACACCAAATTGTGACACCTCATTTAACCAATTTATTTAATTTTAATAAAACAATTAGGTCCATTAATATAGAGTTGTGATCCAATCCATTAAAAATTAATTAATATGAACATACATTTAATCTCAATTATTTGTAGACTAAAACAAACTTTAATCACAAATATATATATATATATATATATATATTTTTTAAAAAAACTACAACTTAACATTTATCTAAAATAATAAACTTGATTCCTAAGTTGAGAATTTATCTAAGAAGATATAATTTTTATTAAATGAGCTCTAAGTAAGTCGAAATAATATGGATCGGTTTAGACGAGTGAATGAGTCCAAATTTGTAGATGAAATAAAATTTTATGGAAAATAGAGGCACTTTTCAATTATGGAATATGGAGGCACTTTTTATAATCAATTTTCCATCTTCTTAAAATATTTGTTACATTCGAAAAATAGAAATGATCACTCTATAATGAGAATCATGAAGAAAAATTTTATAACTCTAAATTAACCTTATATAACTAAATAATTGAGAATAAAGTTAGGATATCTGTATTTATAAATCACAAGTTAAAATTTTTGAATTACTAACATCAAAAAATTATGTGAATACGTATATTATGCAATAACATTAAGATTAACTTTAGCTAGATTTTATATTTATTTTTAAATCCTTATAATTTAAATTTGTAAAAAAAAAAAAACAATTGATTGATCGTTATTTAGGACAAACTTTTGGGATTAACAAAATAGTTGATCTAAATTGGTTAAGTTCACAATCAAGGACGTTAATTTTTCTGGATTTTCTCAAACTCGGGGATGAGCGGTTAAATATTTGGAGGAAAACAAAAGTAATAATTTAGAGTTTGGCATGTTATATGAGAATTAATTTGAGGAAGGAATTCATGGGAGGTATGCGAGAATACCTCTAACTGAAAGCATACTAATATATTCTTCAAGGTTAACATGTGTGGAAAAATCCTTGGAAAGACAAGCGGGAAGTTATAAAGAATTCGTACTAGCTAGAAAAAACAAGAAACATGGAAAATAGAAGAAATGTTAGATTTAACCATGCCAACAGTGGTATATATGGTTCAACATATTGTATTAGGGAATATAGAAAAAGAGAAAAGAATGAGGGTCAGAAGAAGATCAGACACTTCCATTATGAGATACATGTTTGATGAATAGATATCTAACTCAAATTTTATAGAAGAAAAGTATCGGTATGAGTTTTCTCTAATTTAGGATTTGAATCTCAAGAAATATGTATCCCTCTTTATTATGAAACGTGATGGAGGGGGAGGGGGGTTGTAGGAGTGAACTAACTCATATTCATAAATTGGGTTCTACATGGTTAAAATGGATAATGCTTAACTATGAACATTAGATGTTCAACTGTAGGGTTCTTTTCTTTTATGTGACTTAACTTCGATAGCTGAAAAAATAAGTAGCATATGTTGTGCATCACATATATATGGAAAATGTATGCTTGACATAGAAGAATGGTAGTTGCGTTTCCAACGTAGAATTGGTTGTATGCCATATATGATAGGGCAAGTCTATGGATATTATAAACCTTTGAAACAAAGAATGGGGTAATCAAAGTCTGGTAGCAAGGCTCCGTAAACTTTAATCGGAAGAAAGTATATATTGTATTAAATGTATCCAAAAATGACATCGTATCAGGTCTTTCAAAATCTTTTTGTTGATTTAGACACTTTTGCCGTTTATTATTGCAATGCTTTTCGAATAATATTTTCAAATACATATAAACCATTAAAACTTTTTTTTTTTTTGAACGGCATAAACCATTAAAACTTATATATCCAATTTTAATATATATATATATATATATATATATATATATATATATAATTTGTGCTCTCTTCTTAGAAAAAAATCTCATCTATTCAAGTGTTACAATTGTGACATGTTACCTTCATTTTTTCAAAAAGTAAAATTCCAGGAATTAAATTCTCTTCACGTGATGTATTAAGCTTTTGTTTAAGTTTTCAATTGAGACCCAAGAGAATAAGTAAAAAACAACTTAGTCATGCCCATTGTTTAAAACCTAGCATCACCATCGCGCTCACTTTATCTCTTCCGTTTGATCTTCTTCTTCGTCAACAAAAGTTGCGCATGTATCTTCTCAAAACTTTAATAATGGCTCTGTGAATTCCCTAACATCACATTCAATGCGGGTAAATTTTGTAACAGTTAAGTTATGTTGATTGCCAATTTTATTCATGAGATGAAATCCCCCACTAATTTGCTTTCAATTCAAAATCATTAAATAACTAACCAACCCTCCATTCACCAGACTATAAATAGTTCTCCCAAACTCATCACCGAATCACCTCTTTCAATTCTTACAGAAACAAAAGTATCACATATGTTAATATATGGAAAGCTCACACTCAGACTTGAAAGCCGATAGAAGTGGTCAACGTGTAGCATCCACGCAAGACCATGGGTGTCAATATGTTGTTCCTAGATGTAAATGTTTTTCATTGGATGATCTTGCAATATTTTTTTTTTACCTCTTTCTATTATTTTCACAAAATTTCCTGAATTTGTTCCCGTGGTTTTTGGTAAGCCTACTCTAATTCAATGATCCATTATTTACTTTTTTCAAAACCAACACGATTTTGGAATCGTTGTTGAAAACATATCGCAATTGATGTTTACTGTCACCACCAAAAAAAATCAAATAAAATCAAAGAAGATTCATGAACACAGATCCTTCTCGCAAGTTGGGTCGGCAATGGAGACTTTCTTATTAAGTTTATGTTGGGCAGTGGAGAGCATTTGAGATCTTTATATGGGAAATATCATCGTCGCGTTCACGGACCCACCAAGTACATTAGCGAAGAAGAAGACGAGTGTGTTACCAACTTTTCGACAACATTAGGCTGATATATATCGAGTTTTAAATGCAATCTCAGATTGAAGATTCGAAAGAGGTGATTGTTGAGAGTGAAACTAAATCACATTGGTTCCATGTGATGCAAGAAATAGACATGTTTGGATAGAAAACCTTATCGTAAGTGATTGAGACAATGACATGCAGTATGGTGCAGTTGGTTATGTTAAAGAAAGACTTTCTTTCTTCTTTGCCTCTTGGTGAAGTCTAATCTTTGTAGTCGCCTAATAGATGACTACGTTATTTTTTTTTTTCCATGTGAAGTGGGTGTTTGTAAGGATATTAAGTTTTGAATGAATCACAAGTTAAGCGTAAAATATCAAAAGTAATACATATTAATTTAAATTGAAAAACATATGTAATAAAATGGATGAACTATAACAGATTTCAAAGACATGTCTCAATAAAATATATAGTTTAATTGTTATCAGAAATAATCACAAACAATGTCAAATAGTTTGAAATCATTTCTTTAATTTCATATCACATTTGAGTGGAAGACCATTCCACTTATAAGCATATTCAGTTTCAACCATTTACCTTTAATGTTATGCAATTGTTTAATACTCTAAGTTCTTTCAAATTCAAATAAATTCAACCTTTTAACAATTCAATCTTAACCGGCTAATTTTCTCATTTTCTTCTTGAAGTTTTCTCCTCATTAGGAATATTAAAAATAACAAATGCCGCGCGAAGCACGGTTCTCCTACTGGTATATAATAATAATAATTTAATACGCCTTGACTTGATTGGGCATTTAATTGATTGGGCATTTAAATGTATAGCATTACATCAATGCTATTATATATCAAACCATAGCAATTAAAACAAAAGTTATTACAATGTCCAAAAAACATAGCATCAAAAATAATGCTATGATAGCGGAGGGAGAGTCTATAATAACTGGGAGAAAAGAGCATTGGTGAAAACGCAATCTATTACATATCATGGCGTACATGTTGTGCTATCAATGCTTTTTTTTTTTGTAGTGTAGCAACCAAATGGGTCACCTCCTACAATATATTTTTGCATTGCTCGGTGCTCCTTAGACCTCTAACATCCTTTAAATCCAAAAAATACTCATACTTTAAGTTCTCATCAAACCATAAATGTAAACCATCAAATACAATAATACTTCATAAATTTAGTATTATATATAATATTTGTGACCGTGATAAAAAAAAAAATATTTCTGGTAAGCTTTAGTCTTGATTTCTTCTCGTAGAGATTTTTTATCTTGCAAAATGTGTAGAGATCTTTTATCTTAAAAAACGTGTTGTGTTGTTAAAACTCGGTCCATTATTACGGACTATGCTCATTACTTCATGAATGATAATTTTAGTTACATACAAGTTAACAAAGAATAGGAGATATACAAACATAAAATCTCGCATCTATATCGGATAAACATATACATAGAAGCACATAACTAAACTATAATATTACATTTATTTGTATACTATATATATATATATATTGTGATTTCTATTTTGATACGGTACATCCAATTATTGCCCTCAAGCTCCTCTAGAAGTGTTGATAGGTAAATCATCTTCATCATTTCCCTTCTTTTGATAGTCTTTACATTCTTTATTATCGTTAAACTCTTCTTTCACTAGCGAGATCAAGGGTAGTGTCGTGTTGAGATTTAGTTTGAGCGCAGAGACCTTTAAACTACGAGAAAAGCAGTGTTTAACGAAGGATTGATGACGTAAGTAAAACAACCGATCCATGATCTTTTAAAAAATGAACATTAATATCAGTTACACAACCGATATTAACTTTTGACACTAAATCCATTAAACAAACCTTCTCTCTCAGTTAAAGACTCTCTCTTTCCCCTTTATCAAAATCAAAACCAAAATCAAAATCAAAATTAAAATCAAAATCATAACAAATATCGTCATCGATTCAAAACAGACATCGTTATCGATCCCCTTTTGAAATTCAAAATCAAAATCAAATTCTTCATCCAATTCAAAGTTCGGATTCAAACACGGATACATTATTGGGATTGAGAGGCGTGTGAGTCGTGCGAGACGTGAGAAATTCTGAGACGTGCTTTAGTTATCGATGTATTTGATTTCAACTCAAGAGATTTGCGAGACTAACTTATGTTGAGATTGGGTTCAACTTCTAATTATTTGTAATTAGAGGGGTATGTTTTTGGAAGTAAAATAAGTAAATTAGAAATATTATTATTGATATTGGTTACAAGAGTGTTAACTCGGAATGCCGAGTAACTTTATCAAAGAGAAGTACTTAAGTTTAAGTTTGCTAGTAATTCTTCTCCCCGATTCTGAATATCGAATTTAGTGAACGGGGTATGTATTTATATATCTTAGTAGTCGGTTATCTACGCCCATGGACTAACCTCGGAAAAATGGAAATATTTCATTTTTCCAAGATTAGGGAATCTGTGATAAGATTTGATCTTATTTTGTCCAAGCTTAGACTTCGATTTTGGACGAAGTAGTTTATACCCCCCGCTTCGGACACTAAAATATGACCATTCTTTACCGAGGTATCCCTCGGTCATCTCAGCCGAGGGTTCTAATCTTATTGAAGGAACTTATAACCTAATCCTTAAATAGGGAAATGTCGGTAGGGCTGAATCTCAATTATTTTCAGGCTATTGATAAGGGGTGCTAATCCCACCATCAACAGTAAGTCCCCCCCAGTTCGTTCGAGGATAACCTCGGGAAGAGTCGGCGAATTTCAAAACAATATAGCTTGTTGATAAATGAGGCTTGGTTTCAATTGATCTTTATCTTCGGAAATCTCGAACATCCCTTCTTTCTCTTGTTTCATCAATAAATTTTGGCGAAAAAAAATACAGAAAACGAAATGTCTCTTCTGACGTATGTGCTGAATTTTCGATACTCTCATATCCTTTTGTCTTCCTCATGACGTGTCACTTTAAAGTGATGCAATGAATGAGGAAGAAGAAATGTTGCTTCTCGTTCTATAAATACTGACTTTTTGGACCAAAATTCCTTTCTTATTACTTCATAATCCTTTTCAAAGTTGTCCAATCTTTCAAAGACAATGTCGAATCCTTTCTTGAAAAACCTCAAGGTCTATAGGCCTCAGCTAATTGTCCTCCAGCCACATGAACCAGACGCCAAAGAAGAAAAAGCGTCAAATATACAAACGATCTCTTCGGAAGAAAACACTCCGAAGTTACTCCCCTCCAAACGAGCACATTCGGGAACTCCTGGAGAAAAACAACGGAGAAAGAAGCGGAAAACTGAAACGTCCAAAGCTTCTCCCAAAAGAACTCTAGTCCAACTTAAAACAGACGTGTTTGATGCATCGGTATTCAACCCCTGCTCTTCTTGTTCACAAACTCATACCGACACAGCAATCATTATTTCGTCAAGCGACGAGAAAATTTCCACTCTAAAGCCTTCATATTCGGAGCAGACCGCGATAATTGCTATTGCAGATTCTCAAAATCCTGGAGGAAACACGAATGTTATCACCTCCGAGTCCCGAGGTGAGAAAGAAAGTTCCATAATCATGCCCCCTCCTAAGAACAAAACAATTCTTCCATCCCCCAGAGCACTAGCTTCTTCGGCCTCAACCCTCTGAAGCGAATAAGTTCGCTCCTTCCATCGATTCTCTAAAACGGGTACCTCTATCTTCCAATGAGAAAAGTTCAGATAAGGTTCCAAAACAGGGATCTCGTTCCTCGACCTCTTTGCATTCTTTTCAATTCTCCTTTGGGAAAGACATTCCTCTCTTTGACGATTGGAAAGAATGTGCTAAACTTTTCGGCATGCTCGGAGGCCGATCCAGTTCCCTTCCTCCTCTTTCCGAAGCCGAGAAGAACGCAGTGATTGAGAGTGCAGCCACTGCTCACTTCAAAGTTTACAAATAATATATTCTCTACATTTTCTTTTATTCTATCAGGCCTTTTGTTTACCTCGCCTTTTTCTTTATCCACATACAGTGGCTATTTTCAATCGTCTTGTTTCAGATGCTGAGACCAAACAATCAGCAATGGAGAAGGAAATCAAGGAGCTGACTTTCAAACTGAAGAATGCTTCTCACGATTCCGAAATTGGTCGAAAGATGGCCGAACAAGAATCCCAAAAAGCCGCTACATTTGCAGGTCAAGCCAGGCGTCTTAAGTGCGAATTAGAGACGGTTCGACAACCTAAACTGTCCGAACTTACTCTTGCATCGAGTTGTACTAAAGCAAAAGGGAATGAAATGGACCAAAAAAAGATTGGTCAACTCGTTGCTCTTGCAGAATGTAGGGGTAAGTTTGAAAAGATTCGGAAATACGTTGAGGCAAGCCGGCTTCGTAATTCTCTGACTGATTTATTTCATCAGGTGAAAGGAAAGTGCGATCTGGTTGAGATACTCGAAAAGGAGAAAGTTCATATTCCATCTATCAAGAAAGAGGAACTTTTTTCCCAACTAGTCAACCTCGAACGTCGGCAGAAAGATTTTCTTGATTTTCCTCTTAGTGCCTCGGACGTCCCATCTTTATTCCGAGAAGACCGTGGGTGTAACCTCTGCTCGGATGATGTAAAGATGATTTTAGCCCTCGGAATTTGTAATCCTTATGGATTTTTTCTTAATCTGTATTTTTTTCTTTTCTCTTTTTGTACAAACATATTCCGATGTTTTCGGATTTTGTATCATTTAAGGCTTAATCGAAATTTGATGAATTTCAACTCAAATGTTACTTTATCACATCTTAAGCTTTCGTCATTTATTTTGAAATATTGATTACCGGATTCTATTTTATCGAATTCCGGTACTTGAAGTGGTTTTAAATATGCGGGAATGACCCGACTTTGCTTTGTAATTTCTCGGCTTTACTTTATCAAGTTCTGAAATCTCCAGCTGCATTCTGTAGAGAATGTGTAAAGTGACGAACCCTGTTATCGAATACGTGATTAAGGTACTGATTTTATATATATATATATATATATATATATATATATATATAGCTGGATTCTAATGAGTTGCCTACGTACCCAAAAGGGATCAAGCCATATGGATTTTGTAACGCTTCCATCAATGACATATAATCAGTCGGATTGGCTTGCCTTCCAATCAGATTTTGAGTTTTACTAAAGATACGAACTTTCGGACTGACCAAAAAACGCTAAACTTTATTTGACCTGGCAATTTGTTTACAATATTTACGTTGATTTGCTAATTTATCTACAATATTTACGTTGACTTGCCAATTAAAATCCGTCGTTAGTTTATTTAACAGAATTGTTGAATGGTGTTAAATCTTGTTTTAATTTTTTTTGTTACGTCAAAACGACGTCACCTAAATTTCAAAACTCAACTACTATCATCACATTTTTTCACTATGCCACTTTATCATATTAGATAGAAAGGAAACAGATTTTTAAATATTAGAGATGATATGGTTGATCGGGAGAACATATCCGAAGTTGGTTCCATTATTCTCTCTGTGACTGAAGATGCTTGAATTCGTTAAGCTAAATACAAAATTCCGATTTCACAAATCTCTTCATCGGGAAAAAATCCGGCGATATTATCCTCCGTTTAGATCGGGATCAAGTGATCGGAGGCGAATTTCACGGCGCGAAGGTTAACTGGTACAACGGAGAAGACGAAGACGGTGAGAGGAGTTCGTTTTGAAGATTCGAAATCCGATAAACGTAGGATTGTGGGATCGCATCTTCAACATGTACATACAGTTTCCGAAGAGTTCAATAACAATCTGAAGCTGTTCATGAATATCGGAGACGGGACAGCGAACAAGAAGAAAATCAGACCGTGGAGATCCACTTTGTTTACGCATCCTTGTACTTTCGATAACATCGCGATGGAAACAGATCCGAAGGAGAAAGTGAAATCAGATCTAGAATCGTTTCTCAAAGGTTAGTCGTTCTACAATCAATGAGGAAGAGTTTGGAAACGGAGCTATCTTCTCTACGGACCTTCCTGTATTGGAAAATTGAGTTTCATCGCAGCGACGGCGAATTTCTTAAACTACGATGTTAACAATATAGATCTAAGGTAAGTAATCGACGAATCAGATCTCAAGATGACTCTGTTACAAACGACATTCGACTGATTGTGGAAGATGATGATGATGGGTCGTGACAGAGAGGAAGAGATAAGGATGATTGTAATTTACTTTAATATATACAAACTAGGGATTTGTCCGCGGGGTTGCGCGCATACGTGGTGTAAGAGAGTAAAATTTAACACATTAAAATACTATATATTCTGCATACTCTTATCAAGATTCTCAAATTAGTACTTACTATCTGAAGAGACGTATAAACGTATCGCAAATTAGGTGTAAGAGATCATAATATCTTATAAATGCTTATTTGTGGAGGAATCTAAACCTTCATCCCTCCTTTGGAGACTAAAACACATTCACATAGATACTACGATATTTACGATACGTTTCTCTAGGAAATCTAAACCCTAGAGCCTTTTTTGGGAACCCAAACACATTCATTTACAGTCCATACTATCTACGATATATTTCACTGAGAAATCTATACCCTAGGTCCTATTTTGGAAACCCAAACACATTCATATATAATCCATAAAATCTACAACACTTTCTCTACAAAATATAGATGCTAGACCCTCCTTTGGGAACCCAAATACATTCATATACACTTCAGTATATGTATGATCCATTTCTCTTGGGACTCTATACTCTAGACCCTCTTTTGGGAACCCAAGCACACTAATATACAGTCCACAATATCTATGATACATTTTTCTAGGTAATCTAGACCCTGCAACCTTCTTTAGGAACAAAAACACATTCATATAAAGTCCATATATCTATGATATGTTTATCTAGGGAATCTAAATCCTAGATTCTCCTTTGGGCAGAAACAAATCAACTGTCTCCATGGTTTGACTTGGTTGTTATTTATTGTCGTAGCAAATGCAACAGTCACCGAAAATGACTACACCGTATCTTAAAAGGGAACTTCTTTTCCGCCAGAGAAAAAAATTTCCTAGTTAGTAAAAACCAAATCGCTTACTTTAGTATCCATTGATGTTTTTGTCCTCTATCACGTGATTGGCCAACTGAGCCACCTTTAGTCTTGTACACAAAATTATTTCTTGTATCGATATTTAGGAGCAGCATTATAGGAGCACAAATTTCAACTCCAAACAATGATTCAGCTATCCCGATACTTTGCCACTATAAATAAATTCATGAGTATAAACCATTTCTTCAGCACTGCTAATGTCTGAAGTATCAATGCTATCAAAGTTGTGATACTCCCGCTCTTCACCTAAAAATGCATATACATGAAGATTTTAGTTAAAAATTTGAACTCAAAACTGATAACTAAAAAATGAGGCCAATTTTAATTTTATTTTAAAAATTACCTCATAGTTGTAGCATCATATAGTCATTGATGACCTCAAAATCTTGTTTTGTCAGATTCAAAAGAGTCATTTTTGAAGAAACTCAGGATCTTTAACCTAAACCTAAAAAAAAATCTGCAATTCTTACAAGAAGCTTCGATCAGACATGGTCGGGAATGCTTCACCCAAACCCCAAGTTAAATCTGCTTCTCCCCACTCTACATGCGTGTTGAAATTTGGTTTTACTTATGCCATACGTTTTTTCAATTTAATTTAAAGAATATTTAAATTATTTTTGTTTGCTTGGCTATCTACACTAAAACTCTCCATTCTTTTTCTCTTCAATTGTTTTCAATTGGATTTTTGCAGTCATAACCACTAACGACAACCAAATTTTGGTTAAAGTTTGGAAAAGAATGATTACACCTTTGTGTAACAATATTGTTGTGGCGATGATATAATTTTGTGTTCACTATACATACATGAGTGAATGGTAAATTTACAAATAGAACATCGACATCAAATGTTAAAAAACATGTAACTATTACATGGCAAAGATTAACAGTTTTGTTTACTCAGATAGTGAATAACCGAAAATTTACTAAACGTCTTGGGGATCTTCGTAAAGTTGTTAGAAGACGGATCTCCATACTTAATGGAACGTGTAACAAACATTGTCATAAGGGTTGATGACTTTTGTTCAATATCATGTAACATAATTCAAGTATGTGTTCATGTCGCATCTAAACGAACGATTTCCACTCTAGGTTTAGAATGTTCATGCGATAGAAAAATTTCGCACCTCAAACCAAGTATATGTATGTGCTTGTGTAGAAAAAACAACTGACCTTGCATCTAATTGATTATGAGATGCCTTTGTACATTTTTCAATTGATCATTTGATGTATGACCCAAATTCTCAAAATGAGTTTGGTTTAGAGGAAACATTTATAATAACACTGACCTTCAAGAAGTAACAGTTTCTTCAGAATATCCATGATAATTTTTAGAAGCTTCGCCTCCGCAAGTTGTTGAATTTCTTCTCCATCATTTATGGGAATTTGGATCTGGCATTTCTCTTCCTCGGCCTAGGATGATCGATAGGCAAGTCGTCACTGCCTCAGCGTAGAGACGGATCCAATCGGAAGGTTGCCATTCTCAACATATTCATATACCAAGAAAAAATACCCTTCGACACAATATCCAATCAAGTGAACCTACACCCAAAAGAATTGGTTAAGAATAAAATATGATCTTAGATATTATCTTGAGAAAACTCAAAGCGGGCTTTACCTGTTTGACATGATGTACACATGTTAATACTTTTAGTTCCGCCAAAAACTCTTTCGATGTGTCCATGTCTCGCTCTACCAGTGGTAGTGGAGCCAAGCTAGAGCAGAACGAAAATGGAGGAGAGAAAAGGAGGAAGAAGAAGAAGAGAAAAGAAAAGGAGGAAGCATAATCATACCTAAATTGGTACCTTGGCGGTGCGATTTTGGTGACATCTGATCACGAACAACCCAAGCAATAGACGATAATGTTAGTCTCATGTCAACGAAGATGGTGAAACCACTGGAACTGCTGTTTGAGTTGAATCAGAGATGTGGCAGAGCTTGGTTCCAGCCCAAGAAACAATAGTTTCTCTCTAAACCTAAAAACCATTTGGATGGAGAGTTTGATGTCGATCTCGTGTGGATCACAAATGAGGAAAAGTGGTGGTGGTGGTCGTCGTCGTCTATTGTAATTGTTGCTCGGAGTTTCTTTTCTTGAGATTTCATCGATGGTGGAGAAAATCTAAGTTGAAACTTTTCGCGATGATCTTGTTTTTTTTTTGGTTAAAGAAAACAAATTTGGTGATCTTTTTGTTCAGTCTTTTCTTTTTCCTTGGTGCTAAGTTGGTTTGTGTTTGTGCAATAAACTAAACTTTAAGAAAGAACACGATACACCGAAAACAAACAAACAACAAAGTCAAAAAGTCATATTGTTGTTATCATTTACATAATAACTATATAAAGTTAAAAATTAATACCTAGACTTCTCGAGGATTTGTTTAAAGGAAAATAAGGGTGTCACAAAGGCTTTGAAACCACCACCAAAATGTAGAAACCTACCAAAGAAAACCTGTGCAGAAACTGGTACATGAACATGCAGATAACCTAAAAACAAAACGGAACAATTGGCGAAGTAAATAGTATGTTATAATCACGAGACGGAGCTCCAAGGCTGCGAACATCGGCTTAGAAAATATAAAGCAAAGAAAACATTAGGTTTGAAGATGAAGATGCACAACATCACATTCTAAACACCACAAAAAAAAAAAAAAAAAAAATCAAAGTGTTTCGGGTAAGAGGAAATTTACTCGGGCCGACGAATTCCTTTGGATAGTTAGAAGCAAATATATAGTGAAAAACTCTCTTTCAAAAAAAAAAAATGTAGAGCAAAGCAAACATTAGGTCAAGAAGATGTAGTGGAGGCGACGTTTTCTACATATACAAAAAAAGAAATTTATATTATTAATGATTTATTTATATAAAATTTTTTTTTTGTGATATACTCTATAGATATCATCAAGATATTGAAAACGATACTAACATAATTACAGAGATCTCTAAATAAGTCAATTCATTAATGACATTTTAGAAAATCTAACTATCTAATTCTCTAGAGAGCTGTGGTAACGCCACCTGGCGAAACATGTATTCTTTTAATATATATGATCTGTTTCGGTTTTAATTAATATATTAAATTGGTATAGTGGTAAAATATGATGTTAATTTTCGGGTTTTGAAATTCAAGTGATGATTTTGAATCCTTTCATCTACATCTTTTTGTAAAAAAAATATATAAAAAAAACTCAAAAACGACGTCGTTTTGACAGCTGAAAATTAAAACAAGATTTAACACCGTTCAAAAATTATGTTCAATATGCTAACGACGGATTTTAATTGGCAAGTCAAAATATTGTAAATAAATTGGCAAGTCAAATAAAATTCAACGTTTTTTTGTCAGTTCAAAAGTTCGTGTTTTTTAGGCAATTCGTGAAAAGTTGGGACTTTTTTTGGCCGAATTCTCATTTTACTACCATTCGTGATGAGATTTTTTAGATTTTAGCCTAGTAATTAATTTCTAGATCTTCGAATGTTTGTGCCGACTCTCTTATAAGAAGGGTGAGAATACAAGGTTCTTTATTCTTTCATATTAGCTACATAGGATTGTTTGGTTTAGCTCCGAGATAAACATTTTTCTTCGATTTAACTAATAGATGTTTTTATGTAAAATAAAGAAGAAAAGGGTAACCAAAAATTAAACAAGAGAGCGTATTGCTTTCTCTCTCAAGAAGAATATTCATCGTACCACTTCAACTTGAGAAGTTGCATTATGAAAAGTCATAGCCTAAGGCTTTGAATGGTTGCACCGAAAGCCTCAGATCGGACGAGTCGTACCATCATTTTTGGTCAGCAAAGTTTCGTACAAGAGTAGACTAGTGTGGAGTGTATTAAAATGTGGACTATGGTATGTATTAGTGTGTACCATCTTTGAATGGTTGTCATTAGATTATGGTATGTACTAGTGTGGACCATTTTAAAAATAGTTTTTTTAAAAAAATTATATAATCACTACTACTAACATGTTTTTTATAACTAATAATAATAGCATGTTTGAAAGAAATTACAACTCAAATTCATGTTTGAAAGAAATTACAAATCAAAATCTTCTACTTCGATTCTCCCATAACATATTTGCAATATTTTCTCGGATGTTTTCCATAAATTGTTTATCTGCACGCTCAACTTCTTCTTCTTCACTTGAGTCGTTTTGCTCGTTTTCTGTCTGTGTCTCTGTATAATCTTCGGAAAAATCGGGATCCGGAAAATTCGAAATCTTGATAAAATTGTGGAGTCCCATCGTGGCAATAATCACTCTCTTATGCACCTCCAAACCATATCTAGGATCATCCCTAAGAATCCTCCACTTCTTCTTCCAAACTCCGAAAGTTCGTTCAATAACAGAACGTAAAGATGCATGAGTTATGTTGAATAACTCTTCTTTATTCTTTGGAGGACCACCATGTTTGAATTGTGACAAGTGGTATCTCACAACCCAATTTCGCGTTGACCTATATGGAACTAGGAAGCCTTGCCTATTTGGATATCCGGAATCTACAACATTATACTTGTCACCAGGAGGCAAAGGGAATTCAGAATCACCTTCTCGCGCAAGTGAGAGCACTCTCGTGTCATGGCATGAACCCGGTGCTCCATTCCAAACATATGTAAATAACATATTCATATCACATATTGCCATTACGTTGAAGCTCGTTCCACCGTGTCGATTCCAATACATGGCTTGCAGCTCAGGCTTGACTTTGACACATACATGAGTACCATCCATTGCCCCAACAAATCCACTAAAAAATGGCCAATATCGTCGATCCGATTGGAGAAGTTGCGGAATTCTACGTAGTTCTTGTCTCGTAGACGTCTTTATATAATCAAATGCAAGCAACTTAATAGCTCTCAACACTTCACCAAATTTTCTCTTCACGGTCTCTTGATTACGCCCAAATCTTAAACCAATGTCACGTTGAACTTCATTGTGTCCACAAACCCGAAGAAACATAGCGACACTCTCCTCCACACTAACATTCATTATAGGTTGTAACCCATAACTCTGACTAAGAAGGTTGCACAATTCTGTAAAGGCAACATATGACATTCTTAATAGTTGTAGACATGCGGCGCTATCAGTTTGAATACGGTTTTGGAGATTCTGCCATCCTAACCCTCCCCCTGTTTGGTATGGTCCTAAATTAGCATATCGTTAAAATAATCCAAAGTAGGTTGTATTATCAACTCTTCCACTCATTTTCCAAAGTCCACAGCTCAAATCTTTCCGCATCAGATAAATTGTGGATTCCTTGTGATTGTAATTGACAAATCCGAAAAACCTGAAATTGTCATTAAACACACATAAGATTACATAAATAACTAAACTTTTTGTGAAACACATAATCAAAATCGATCAAGCTAAAGAAAAGAAACTTGTATTATCAACACCATTGTCAATATATGTAAAGCTTGAATGAAATATTCCATTGCAAGAAGATTAAACCCAGAAACCCATAAATCAGAAAATGAACAAACCAGATCGTGTTTGAAGGCATACCTTTCCCGTCTATCCAAACCAGATCTGTCGCACAAACCAGATCCGCCGAATAAGAAGCCACTGTTATAACCAAAAGGAAATTAAACCCATAAATCAGAAAATGAGATTATACAATCAAACTCAATCTAATAAGGAATCTCAACAAATTAACAAAACCCATAAATCAAAAAAGGATATAAAGAGATCTTGTGATGAGAAACTAACCAGATCCGATCTAGAGGAATATCTTGTGGAAGATCTTCAAGAGCTTGAGAAGAGATCTTCAGAAGAGCTGAAGATGGTTGATGTGTTTAACTCGTCTTCTCCATCAGATCTAGAAAGACGGTAATCGGAGATAGAGAAGACGCGAAGGAGATAACAAAACAAAGAGAGATATTTTTGTTTAGCTCATATTTGTTTTTGAAAATCAGGATTTGTTTCTCCCCATTAGAGGAGAGAAGAAGGAAGAGAACAAAACAACTTTTGGCTCATATTTTAATTGGTTAGCAGTAGTAAGCACATGTTTTGTTGTGGACCCAAAAAAAAAAAGAAATTTAAAGCATTAGTACGCACATGTTTTGGTCAGTGGCGTACTAAACTTTTTTTTTCTCGGTCTTCACTTAGTACGCAGCACAGCGGACTAAAACTTGAATGGTTGAAAATCTGCATACCAATCTGATTTTAGTACGGTCCGCAGCTTACGGTGCAACCATTCAAGGCCTTAATCTGCAAGTTTCACCAGCCACCGTTGACTCTGACATCGGCTGTACTCCCTTATATTTCCTATTTTGCATATAGATTAGGGTTTTCATAATAAATTCGGAGATGTCGGTTGTTGATTTGATCTCATCGACAATTTCTTCATTGCTATTGACTATTTTTCTCTAGTTTTCAGTATTGTTTCAATATTCTTTGATGATGTGGTCGTTGATGTTTTGCCGTTTAAACTATCAACCATTTTCTATTCAGCTTTAGTTGGTGATGGCGGGTGAGATTATGAATCCCCACATGGTATTAATGGTGGAAAATAATAAACAGCGAGGAATCAACACACATCTTAGGAGCGATTTACGTAATCGACCCCTTTCCTTATTTTCTCTAATGACGTTTTATATTGGTGTGTTTTTTTCCACAGTTTTGGTCGTCTGAGTCAAGACATAAATGAAGATGGGGAGGCAAATAGAATAAGAATCATAAGATGAAATTAACGACAATCATGGGTTTGTATTACAATAAAAAACTTTTATATTTCATGGGTTTGTATTACAATAAAAAACTTTTATATTTCTTTCAGCATGAAAGTTTTGAACATATCCATGGTCTTGCAATGTAACGGATGGTTTACAGATTTTGATTTTAAAAGGTTTTTCATTAATGAAAGAAAATGATTTTTAAACCACACAGTCACACACAAGATTGACGAATAAGATAAATGCAACTAAAACCAAGAGAACTTCGTCTAAACTTTTTTATTTTTTCATTACAAAATTATTTAATTATAATTTTAATCTTATTGTAATTTTTTTATTCATATTAACAAAGCTTATGTTCAGATGAAAAAATGAAAAAATAAATAAAAAAGAAAATGTCAAACTTATTTACAACAAAGTCGGCGAAGTCAAAAGTCACGTTCAATGCCGGAAAAGGAACCGTCGCAAGTGAAAAGACATGTCTTTGCAAAAGCCACAAACCCTTCCCCACGTCGTCTGTTATCCCATAGTGCATTAATTTCTTTTTTAAGTTAATTTACTTTGAAAATGTCTTAATAAAAAATAAATTTGGAGAATATTTAGTTTAGTTTCAACAATTTATACGTGAATGGTAAACTTGATGTTGTTCAATTATTAATCTTGTATAATTTTGATTATAATATATGCAAAGGATTCTTAAAAGTGAATAACATGGTTCAAAATGGATTTTAGGTGGAAAAAAGTGTGTTCTTCTCCAGACGTTATTAGTTTTGTGTCTATTCAATAAAATGAGTGTTCATGCCTCGGCTCTTATAGGAAATGCACCCAAACCATGTTACTCGAAAACCTCCAAAACATAGCAATCCTGTTCCAATGGAGATACTAAAAATGTTCTTTTTTCGAACAAAACAAAAACTTGTTGTTACAAAAGAATTGCCCCCTTAAACGAAAGAATAAAAAGGTGTGGTCAAACCCAAAAGAGAAAGAAAAGCAGAGAAGCTTTAGATAATTTAGCAACAGAATTTACCAGTGTCCTTCCTTGAGTGAAGCCGATGATCTATGTTCAGTGATGTGATACATATGTATTGTATTCTTGGAACCAGGCCCTTTCCTTCTTTTCTTTTTTTCTTTTTTTTTTCTTCATTTCCTGTCTTATACAACGTCTCTCTACAAGCACTAGTGAAGACTGAAGACGCTCAGTCAATCTCTTGGACGGGTGTCATTCAACTTGCTCTCCAATCAGATCTAGACCGACTAGTAAGAAAGCTATGCCCTGAAACAAGAGGAAGTAAAAATGGATTCCTTGAGCGGACAAGAGACTCCGAGTTGCTGCTGTCAGTAAAAGAAAGGCCAGCGACAACTCCTTCATATATATCCTATTGTGCTTCTTCTTCATCTTCTTCGTCTTCATCTTTCCAGCTTTATTCCCCCCAACCTCTGTTACGGGTGCAGAGTCGTTTCCTTGTTTTTCGACTAAACCAGCCAGATCTCCCTCGGAGGATCTCCCTGATTTTTTGGTGACAACCCACTCGTAGGCACTTCCAAGCTGAAAGAGACCCGAGACCATAGCATTGAACTTGGTGACAGACATAGTGTTCTCAAAGAGAAGGTAGGGGACAATGAAGGGGAAT
This sequence comes from Euclidium syriacum, assembly GCA_900116095.1. Lineage (NCBI taxonomy): Eukaryota > Viridiplantae > Streptophyta > Magnoliopsida > Brassicales > Brassicaceae > Euclidium > Euclidium syriacum. The sequence continues at coordinate 2,527,414 of FPAK01000015.1, read as the reverse complement.
GATTTAGGGGCAGGAAGAATGTTGAGGAATGACATAGTGGCAGGGATGTAACAGACAACCCAAGCAGGAAGCTCCGCCTCTGGCACAAACATAGTCATTGGCAGGATTATACAGAAGAGGGTGAATGAGTAGAAGGGCAAGATGAGCTTCCTCAGTAGGAAGAAGAGGAATATCAAATTAAATTTCTTGCCTATGCTTATCTGCAAAACACACACACACATGAGAATCTCTTATCATTCATATTATACTGAAGAAAGAGGTCTACTTTGGCGCACCTTTGATTTAATGACAGCAGGCAAACAAAGGCGAAATAGTTGCATAGGTCCTGAATGCCATCTGTGTTGCTGTTTCCTGTAAGCTTCATACGATTCGGGTAATTCACACTGGCACTGGGAGAGACACAAGAGTGTGAGAATTAGCCAGGAATATCAATAAGAGAGCAGTAGGAGAGGTGGTAGTAAATACCTCAACATCGTTAAGGAAAATGAATTTCCAGCCATGGAGGTGGGCACGGACAGCAATGTCCATATCCTCTACAGTAGTTCTCTCGAGCCAACCACCAGAGTCTTCTAAAGCCTTGATCCTCCACACACCAGCTGTCCCGTTGAATCCAAAGAAATTCAAGAAGACGCTGTTCACTTGCTGCTCGACCTCAAAGTGAAACGCCAAGTTTATGTTCTGTAACCTTGTCAACAAGTTCTCTTCCTTATTCACAAACGACCATCTTGCCTGGACCAGTCCCAGTTCCTCATTGTCCTGTTTTCTTATTATTATTATTATTGGTGCATAGATAGATAAAAAGGACAGACCAAGTTGGGTGCAGTTGAACCTTAAAGTGAGGAATGGTCTTTTTCAGGAAGTCAGGGAGGGGCTGGAAATCAGCGTCGAAGATGGCCACGAATTCGTAGTCTTTGACGTAGCTACAGTTCATGGCTGACTTGAGATTTCCAGCTTTGTATCCTTCCCTGTTCACTCGGTGACGGTACACGATGCGTGCACCCTCCTTCTGCCATTTGTGGACCTCCTCTTTGATCAGACTCTGCGTGATGGGATCGTCGGAATCATCTAGAATTTGTATCAGGATCTTCGTTTTCGGCCAGTCTAGGTTGCACACGGCCGCGATTGATTGCTGATAAACCTGTCAAATTAGAATCCAGAGTTTTAATAAACTCGTGCCTTTCGGTCGCCAAACGTGGTTTTTCTTTACCTCTTTTTCGTTGCACATAGGGATCTGGACGAGAACCATGGGGAGGAAGAAACCGCTGTGGCCGGATTCGAGATCGGAGATGGCGTTTGGTTTGGGAACGGGCTTGATCTTCCTGAGCCGGATCCAGAAACAGCCGAGGCAGAGAATGAGCCTGTCGAGACTCTGAACAAGGAAGAGGACGATGCAGGCATTGGCGAGGAACTGGAGCGGAGGAGCAAGATACTCCACGCGAAGGAGAACCCAGCGCGTGTAAGCCCAGTCGAAGAATCCTTTAATACCGAAGGGCGTAGTGAAGACGAACTGAAGCTGAAGCTTGGGTGTTCCAAAATGCCATCCCTTCCAGTAGGCCACAATCTCAAAAGCCAAAAGCATCAGCGAAAGCCATAGAAACACCTTGATGCAGGAGTAGAACAGCTTGGATTTCACTGCCGGGGACGACTTGGACGAAGAAGAAGACGAAGAGGTATCGGTGTCTGTGCGGCCTGCGGCGATGCGACGGCGGACGGCGGTTCCAAGGGCGATCAATGCGGAGCCAAGGGAGGTGAGGCAGCCGGCCGCGCGGTGGGCTTTGAGGAGGAGGACCCAGGTGAGCTGCCGTGCGTTCTTGTTCCGAGATTTGTCACGGATTCCCCTCGGTGAGGAGGAGCGACCGTCGATGAGAAAATCTTCCTCCGAGGGTGCTTCAAGTTCCACCATTGACCAGTTGTTAGGGTTTTCCATTTTAACCACAACCGGAGTACCTTTACGGTTCCCTTTGCCCCACCATTCAAACTTAGGTGCCATTTTCTTCTACAGAACCAGACGAGTAAAGAGAGAGAGAGGGAGAAGGGGAAATTAACAAGACTACAAATCGGAACCCATTGCCAGCAAGAAGAAGAAGCACACGCGTGTAGCCGAGAGGAAACTCTGTTCCCAAGAGGGGGAATGTGTATTGAGAAGCTCGAATTAGTACAGCTTGCAACAAAAAAGGAGAAACATAGAGGAAATTTTAAAGACAGGGAAATTCAAGAGAGAGCGAGAGAGAGAAACAAAAACAAAAAGTCGTGGTAACAGCTCAACACGTCCTTTTTGCTTCGGTAAATTTTCAAGAATATACAAAAACAAAAATAAACCCCAGAAGAATAAATTATTGAGAGAAACAACACGTAATGGTCAAAATGTTTGATATTCTTCTCTTTCTCCCCCCACGATTGATTTTAAATATGGGAAAAAAAAAAAGAGGTGACGACGAAAGACGGGGAATTTGTAGATTCCCGGATCAACAACAAAAGAGCTCTTGGAAAATAAGGAGGGATCGAATGATGGGCAGTGATTAAAAAGCCTTGTTTGGCCTCTGGACGTAAACAACCAATTACGAAAAGCTGTCTTACTTGGCCGCCTTCTTCAAAATACTCTCCACTTTGATTCTCTAAATGTTGCTACAATGTACAATTGGATCTTTGATTATTCCGCGTGTGATATTAACTAGGATACAAAATTAAACCTCGAGTTAATTGATCACACGCGAAATAAAGAAGAACAGTAAACTAAAACGAAAATATCGTAATTTTGAACAATATCCACAATGACATCTTTGGGAATAAGAGAAACAAAAACAGTAAAATGGATTTTCGATATGGATTTTCTGTTTTTACTGTCGTTTATTTGTAATGAGTGGCCGACAAATTAAGGAAAGACCAAGTCTTTTGCCACACCGTTTATTTAGACATTTGCCTCCTAATTTGGCGTTTTTTTTACTGCCTTTTCTTTTCTTATTTTTCAACAAAACAACTTTTATTAATTTTGTAAAGAGTACAAATACAAATCGTTTCAAATATCCGGAGGTAGGATAGAATCACCACCAATAAACAAGTTATCATTGAAGTTAAGATGAGTTAAACTATAAGTTATATGATTACAATTTGAAAGAACATATTGAAAAGAACATAGATAAAATTTGAGCTTCCAAAAATAGATATCTTTGATAAGATTGATCATTTTTTTATCTTCAAATATCCCTTTTTAAAACTTAACTAATAATTGATTATCTCTTTCAAAAGATATCTTGGTAAAATCAATTGACCATAAATGCTCTATAGCTACTAAAAGAATTTTTCCTCCAGTTTCAAGTATAGAAGAAGATACGCCTAACTTGGCATGACTCCATATCAATGCGTTACCAGCTTCATCTCTAATTATCCAACCAACTGATTTTTTACTTGTAATTGGATCAAAAGTCGCATTATGATTACATTTGAGTGTCCTAGACTCCGGTTTTTTCCAACGGTTGATAATAAGAGGTTGATTAGCCACTAATCAACGAAAAATGAGGATCCATACATAAACTTGTATTAGTTTCACTAAAAAAAAAAGCTTGAATCCACTCTATTATATCAGCAATGGCATAGTGGACATCTCTCTTAGTTTTCACCGGTTTACGTTCAAATATTAGTTGATTCTGTGATTTCCATATTCGCCAAATGAACCAAAAAGGTAAGAAACGATGAAGAGTAGACAAACGAGAATCTGCAGAAAGATCTAAAAATATCTAAGTAGATCTTTGATCTCTGAATGCAAAAGCTCTCAAAACAAATTAAATCTCTCTCCAAAAGTAAGGAACTTTCCTAAAATTTCCTAAAAACTCTATATTTATACATACAAGTTATTTCTTAAACCTATTGGGCTGAAACATTAAGACAAAAGAGCCTAAACATAAAATAAGGTAAAACTCGAATTTTCTCTTCTGAGGGTGTGTCGATCCACTTTGCTCCAAACATCTCTATTTTGCTCCATTCTTGCTCTAAGTTGCTCATATGCTTAATGCTTCAAATAGGCTATTGAAACACCTGTTAAAGACTCTAAAACATAGAAAAACAAGGGTACTTAGACCCGAAAAACCGCATAATATCAATCTTCAGTACTATTAGTCTGGTCAACAAGAAAAACATATGATAGATTTGCATGTCTCCAAGTCATCAATGAAACTGGACATTCAAAGAATATATGATATATAGTCTCTTTTCCAGTACAACATCGTTGGCATGTTGTTTCAATATTAAATCCTCTTGTATTTAATCGAGTTGCCATGGCCAATGATTGGGATAACCCTCGCAATAAAAAATACTTTATTTTTGGGATAATTTTGAGTTTTCAAATCATGTGTTTTTGCTTTGGATCCACATGGGATTGATTAATCATTCCAGTATTATTATCTGAATCTTCCACAACATATCCTGATTTGACTATATATAAGCCAAATTTCATGTAGTCCCACACCAAAGTATCCTCTTCACTCTCATAAGGTAGATAAATAGCGTGTACAAGCTCAACATCTTCCTGCTCCAAATGGGTATGGAGAGCTTCTAAGTTCCATGACCATCTAGAATGATGTTGGTGCATTAAATCCGAAACTAATAAATGTGGACGAGAGATTGATGACTATGTGTGAATAGCCGGTCTTGGTGGAACTGTTGGAATATAATTATCGCTAAAGACTCTCGTAGACAGTCCATTTGAGATATTGAAACGAACCCCTTTCTTTGTGACCTCTAAACCATGTAGTATAAAACTCCATCAAAAGACTTTTTTTTCTTCGAAGTAGCTTGTAAAACACTGCTATCTTTAAAATAACGCGCTTTGAATAATCTTGCAAACAAAGTTTCAAGCTTTTTCAGAAGTCTCCATGCTTGTTTTTCAAGTAAGGCGTTATTGAACTTCTCCATGTCTTTAAAACCAAGACCACCCTCTCTCTTTGATCTTTTAAGCTTTGACCAATCCATCCATGGAATCCCTTTATGGCCTTCTTGTTTATCCTACCAAAAACGAAGAAATAAGGAGTCTATCTCTGCACAAATGGTCTGGGGAAGTTTAAATCATGTCATGGCATAAACTGGTTTGGACATGGCTACGGATTTAAGTAAGACTTCTTTGCCCGCCTGAGATAGATACTTAGTTGACCAATAGATGCAGTAATAAACTCAAACATCTCTTTCTTCTTTATACCGAATTAGTCTGGAAGACCTAAATATTTACCCGTGCACCCTTGATTAGGAATCTCTAGTATTCTTAACTTTTCTTGAACATCTTCATGTATACGACTTCCAAAATGAGTCATTGACTTAGAAGGATTAATCTTTTGGACCGAAGTTACCTCATAAGCAGCAAAACTCTCTTTAGTGCTAGACAACTCGAAACATTTGCTCGGAAAAATAATAAGGAATCATCAGCAAACTTAAGATGCGTAACCGAATGAACATCATTTCTAATTTTGATTCCTTGAATTTTTCTTTGACTAGAAGCTTGTTTCACCATATGACATAAAACATCCGCACATAAGATAAATAAATACGGTGATAAAGGATCACCTTGCCTACTTTCTCTCTCGCGTATCGCATGTCCTTTGGGATTGCCATTGATAAGATCTGAATATGTTACTTAACGCACCAAAATCATAATCCACTTTACCCATATTGTTGAAAAACCAAGGGCTAACATTTTTTTTTCTAGGAAATCTCATTCTACTCTATCATAAGCTTTAGTAATATTCGTTTTGATAGCCATGTATGTTTGAGAAACTCGCTTTCTACTCTTAAGAGAGTGCATAAGTTCATGAGCTATCAGATGTTATCAGTTATGAGTTTTTCCGGAATAAAAATAGCTTATTCTTCATACACTATATCCGAAAACAAACTCTTTAAATGACTAACCAATAGTCATTTTTTACTGCCCTTTCTTATTATCATCTCTTCAGTCAATAAATTTTCTGTGATTTAAGAATTTATAAATGTTGAATGCAATATATGCTTTGGATACCTTTACAATCATATAAGAGATATTTTGCAACGCATGTCACATTTAATTTTACTAGAATTACAATTAGAGAATGGAGATTGCTAAACCAAAAAATTTCAGTTCAAGTTGATCTGTTCGGGATTTGCTTGGAAACAAAGCCAAATTTCTTACAACAAAATCTACCGTTCAGAAACTATGCTATTGCTTGGAACTGAATGAAATTCTGAATAGTACGTGTTCAATTAATTTTTAAAAGATAATGAGTTCGGGATAAAAGATTGACTAAGAGAGTAGATCGGGACCTAACACTTGATGATCGAGGAGTCAAAAGAAATGTTAAATACAATCTAAGCTATATATCTCTAGATTCATGTTCGGACTCCTTTCTTTTTTTCTTCCTCTCTTCATTGAATGTTATTCTCTATTTATAGTGGATGATCCGAAGAGGAGGCTCATAGCAGGTGAACATTTACTTCGAGGATCATCATTTCTTTTCTTTGTCCGTCGAACTAGGTAGGTCGATTGGTTGGTGAGTAGTTCATCATTGCGTCTGCAATCGAACTGTTCATAGCAGAGAGGGCGGGTGAACCTTGCGTGTTTGATCTGCGGCCGAAGTGTCGTTCATCCGGCGGTTCCCTTCCATGTCAACGTATTTGAGCTAAAAATAGACTTGCGTGGCGCACTCTACTCAGAACTGAGCGTATGATGACGTGGAATCCTCGGCGCCGTGTCGAAGCTATTAGGTCTTTGGTAGATCCGAACTGGACTTTTGAACTTTTAAGAAAGTGAGCCTACTAAGGCATATGGGCCGGGCCCTTTAAACGGGGTGCAAACCCACCTCGAATAGTTAGTCTCCCCGAGTCATGTGACGCTTCTTGGCCATTATTGGGCTTTGAGAGACTAGGGCCATACCTAATTGCTTTTGGATGCGTTTGATTACAGGGACCCCGCGCCCTTAGATATTCTTTTGCGCGTGTTAATTCAAGCACCCACGTGGCAAGCGACTTGATTCTTTCTCACGGTTTCGCTGGAAACCGAGAAGATATCGCCTCACGTGTGTTGCTGGTGTCTTTTGGCCTTCTGCCTAGTGGTATACAAATCGTTGTTCTTTTTTCATTTCTTTTGTCCTCATCTTTGTGATCAGGTAAAGATCTTCGTTCCTTGGCTCATTATTTCTGCTGGTTGAGAATGTTCGGAGAGAGGTGGAGGAAAAAGAAGGTGGTCGGTCTGTTTCAGTCATCCTGGAAAACATTTAATCGTTTGTTTCCACCTTCGGTGACTCGTGCCGAACTGGTTTTTTGGATTTCGTCCTTCAGCAAACGGCTATGGGCTCCGCCGAAGGGTTTTTTTATGTTTGTACGAATCCTTCTTCGAGGCATGCGGGCTCTGGTTTCTTTTCCCAACGATTCTTACCAGTTACTTTCGTGCGCGGAACATTGCTTTCTCGCAATTGTCCCCTGCCTTGATATGTAACATGGTGGGTTCTTGATTTTTAGGAGCGAACTCGAGATTGTGGTTGATCAAGAAATGTTTGAAACTCTAACTCGGATGATTGCACATCCGACCCTGGCGAAGATGTTTGGCGTATCCTCCAGGGATTTCAAGCCAATTGTCGGCGTTCACTGGCGGGATTCAAATTAGCATTTCCTGTTATTTCTTCGTGAGAAGGGGCCGATCATCTCTTTTCAATGATGATGCCTTCGTTGTGTTCGACTGGTCCCTCCTTCCTGGTAGAGTTGGTGTTTCGATTCCTTTTCAGGTGCCTGAATTGATGTTCTCCTTTTTTTTTGTGTAGTTCGTTATGTTTATGGTCGTCTTCACTCTCCTAGATTTAGAGAAGACGCAACTAGCCTGAAGGGATTTGGTCTGTAGGATTGGAATAGTATTTCACCAGTTCGAGTTTGGCATTTTCTCGACTTCTTTTCGCAAGGTAAGTTTTTTCATTTGGTTGGTTGGTTGCAAACCTAAATTTTTACTTTGTAATTTATCCGGATTCTTCTCGGTCACTTATGGGGAACTCACCAACAAAGGACCTTCCCTTAGTTCACCGGAAGCATCGTCTGCATACTCCTCAGAGGCCTGATGTGGGGTTTGGTTTGGATCTTCCTCCTTCTTTTGTTTCGAATGCGGGGATATTTTCTTCCGACATCCCCCACCCCAGAGGTCTCAACTCGGGCCTTAGGTGTTCCTAATTCTGAGCCTTTCGCGGTGGAGACAATTGCAACTTCGGCTCCATCAAATTCCGACTTGACTACCACTAATTCCAGGGTGCTAGTCTCAACTGGGGACCCGACCCTCTCGGATTAATAGGCGGGAAAGCACCCGGAAGAGTCTCTTTCTCTGACCCATGATTTAGTTCAGAGGAAGAGAAAATGTGGGGTTGCCTCTGAGTACGATTCCATTCTTTCGAATGTGGGACATGTAGTCTGTCTTGGCGCTGGAAGTGAAAGACTGATTGTTCAGGATTTGGTCCATCCTCATGACGAAGCTGAGCTTGTGGGTCGTGAAAGGGCCTAGGTTATGGAGAGCTGTAGGTTCTCGATCCGTATTTACTAGTACGGACTGGGCCTTCTTCTGGATAACAAGAAGAAGTACGCTCAGCTTTTTTGGTTGTTCCAATCTGACAACCAGAAGAAACCAGAGCAGTCCAACTTGAAGGAGGCACACAACCTTTCCCGAGCTTCGAGATTCCTAGTACGGGTGAGTGTTCGGCGAATTTTTTTTTTCGGGTGCTCCGCGACTGTCGACTTATGGTTTTTTTTTCTTCCTTAGGCTCAAGCATTCCAAAATCTCGCAGTTGCGAATTACCATCGGATGATTTCGAAGTTTCGGAAAAATACAAGGTCCAATGACCTAAAGATGCAGGAGTTAAAGAACTTGGCAGGGGACCGGGTCACCAAGGAAGTGCAGAGGATCAGTGGCAAATTATCACATGCAAAAGAGGCGACGACAGAAGCTGTGAAACGCATAAAGGTGGCGGTTTGAGAGCAGGACGAGACTTTTTGGGAGCGGGACAGACTGAAGTCCAAGATTGATCGAACAGTGGGTGACTAGAGGCACTAGGCGGGTCGCCGTGAAGGACATGCGGGCTTGCTCGCGAAGCAGAAGGAGTCGGTGGCTGTAGCCTCTCATTGTGAGGTAGAAGCTGAGAAGATGAGGGTTCGTAGGGAGCTGTCACGGTGTGTGGCCTCGATCTTCAGCAAGATCCGCAGGTATCCGGAGAACTAGAAAGAGCTGGAGATAGCCCGATGGAGCTCAACATTTACTGGTCTTAAGTGCGTCGAGGAACTCCGGACGGATTGGGGGGGTCAATGTTCTTGGTTAATACAAGGTGGAGCTCTTGGAGGTCATCGTCGAGTGTCAGCAAAGGCTGGACTTGATCCTGATCGTCAATCTCGAAAAAGGTGACCTGGATCTCAGGATGCTGGATCAACTTGGGTCGAATCGTCTTTCAATCTCTCCTATGGAAGCCACAGGTCTGAGGAGCTTAGGACAAGAAGAAGAGAATTTATCTATTTGTAATTGTAACGTGTGACCATCCCTTTGCTCGTGCTTCTCTTTCCTTAAGTCGTTCCAACTCTCCTCGCTCACAAACTTGATCCCCTTGTACTTGTTCTGCGTGACCGTCTTGTGATCGAGTTTCTCTTTCTTTTTTACCAGATTATCTCTTTTTTTTTTGTAATCCTTTGCGGATCTCAGGAGTTTAATTAAAATAAGATTTGGTTCTTCATGTTTCTTTTACGAGCGTACGATCTCGCAATCCCAGCGATCGAAGTAACAAAATTTGCTTGTGACGTGCAAATTTATGTTTAATGCGAGTAGGATCGGCTTAAATTGTGAGTTCGATTGGGCCACTATGTTCTCTTTGGAACATAAGGATAATGGTAGGGTGATCAGTCCTAACATGTCATTGTGAGTGCGTATTTGCGGGTCCAAACCAGGCTTTTATTTTTGTGGACAGTTTTGGCCGTATTTTGTACATATAAGTTTTACGAGGTGCGCTCGTGTTCACTGTTCACTGTTCACGAGAGAATTTAATTCTAAATTCTTATATATATTGCAAGTTATATTTGCACCTCTAAGGAGGTTGCCTACGTACCCCTCGGAAGGGAATCAAGTCATTCGTAGTTCGGTGACAGTAGGTATGAATGGTAGGCCTTGTGTTTTTTTTTTTTAGAATTACTGCTTCGATGAGGTGTGTGGTCTTTTTGCTCATAAATCCCCGACATTAGTCAGTTTGGTAGTCTAGTGCCAGATGGATCTGGCATTGGAGTGGCGTGGCGTACCCGTGATCCAATGTGTCGAGCTGTCCAAGTGGTATAGCTTGGATGAGATGGGAGGATAGTCGAGCTCGCAACGATTTCTCGAACGTGTTAGTGACTTGGTGATCGAGTTAGTCTGGTCGATGAGGCGCAGGTTGGCGAAAGCTCTCGATAGGTCGTCCATTGGTTCCGGACTGCAGATCATTCAACAATGAGGGCCTTTGTTTCTAAGCCTTTTTTCGTTTATGGATCATATTCTTGCTTCCACTTGGCATCCCCTGATGATGGCGGTAACCGACCTGGTCGGGTACTTGACGCATTGGTGATAGGTCGAGACGACTACTTTGAGCATATACAACATAGGAGTTGCGAGGATGGCGTTGTAGATCGTGGGTTTTTCTATCACTTGGAGTTTTGTGATTCAAGTCTCGTGCTTGTCTCCGACGGTATGAGCGATCATTTCAAGGGTTATTGAAGACTCTCGTTGAATCCTGTTTGTGGGCAGAACTTGGATTTGATGGGGTAACCGTCTAGTTGCATTTCGTCGAGAGTACTTTTGAAGATGAGGTTGATCGAAGTGCCTGTATCGAACGGGACATGTGCCACTTCACAATCTGCAACCTCAATATAAGGGCAATATCCTCCGTCGAGGTCAACGTCGCTGAAAGTAACGTTGGCATCTTTGAGCCCATGCTTGTGTGTATGGGCCACTTTCCGCCTTTTGGTCGCGCAAACCTTCCTTTCCCTCATCTTGATTGACCTTATCGAGTCATTAGAGTCCTTTTGGTCCTTCATTATCTTATTGACGCCCATGCGTGCTAGGAGGGGGAGCTCTTCTTCCTTGAGTTGTGGGTGATACTGCTCCGATACCACATCTTGCTGCTCTTCCGAGATTGGGTCCTTTTCGGGCGTCATTTTGTTGATCAGGGCGTTCCTTGCTTCGATCGTTGGTTCGGGGGTGGAATGCTGATCTTGCCTTTCTTGAAGCACTCCATGAGCTGGAAGTTCAGATGGCAGCACTCGTGGGTCGAATGTCCCCGTACGTGTTGGGGTCGTGATCAGTTTCTCGCTGTCTCTTGGGAGCGGTTATGCCGGATTCCGAAACTTTCATGGTGGAGCCTTCTCCGACGAAGTATGCTTGCACTCACTTTCCCCTGGGTCAGAAATCTGGCTTTTGGCTTAGTGGAGGATTGTTTCGGGGCGTTGGAGCGGGTGAATGCTCGGCGGCCTCTTACATTCCAACACAAACCTTCGAAGAAAACAGAAACGAGATACCTCGTAAGAATTGTTAGGGTTATCCGTCCTCGTGTAGGAGAGTGAAATGACTTGCAAAGCTTCCAAACTGATACAAATTATTAGGTTTATTGGTCCTCGTGTAGGTTCAAAACTGTTCCATAACCGACTGTTTCATTACTAGTATAAATCACTATCCTGTAGAAAGCTCATATAGGAGAGTGAAAATTCTTTACAGAGAAAGTAAAAGAAGTTTTAGTTCTGGACAGAGTATTTATTTTCTAAATCTAAACTGCACAAATAGTAAATGAACGAGAAACTCAGTTTTTGATGGTAAATCTAGATTTTCCTATATCCAAAACAGTTAAAAAGATAATGCACCAATATTCTAATAAAATTTAATGTATGATAATGATGATATGGTAGTGAGCAAAAAAACCTCAGGCAGGTGTAAAAATATACTAGTCTTGGTAGCATTAGGTTTGTGATTTTTTGTACCTTTGATACGATCATAACAAACTAGTAATGTATTATGAACGTATTATCTACAAACTAAATAAGGGTTTAAAAAGCATTAGTATAGTGTACTTTTATGGTTTTTGGATATGACAACGCCAAGAGATGCATACCACATATGCAAATATTGACTCATCGTGGTTGAACGTACTGTAAGTAATAGGCTGATCGCACTTTGACATGGTCTTGAGCCTTATTTTACTGTCCTTATCCCAAAAAGTGAAAAAAACCATCAGAGCTAGTGTTGGAACTAGCTTTTTATCATTTCTACAACATGTGATTGTTGAATCATTAGGATTTACGATTTATTGGGTGAAAATTCACAGAGGTAACAAAGCAAATAGTATTGTCTACTCTGTGACATTGTAAAGTGTAGTTATATTTCTCTTGTGCAACATCCAAATGTGGTATATCAACCCTTGTATAATACCCCGTTTTCAGGTGAAATAAAATATTCTTTCAAAAATAATTTTTTAAGTCTAGGAAAAGAATTATTTTTAAGTAAATAATTCTAAGAATTAATTTTGGGAATTTATTACGAGTTAGTAATTTATTTCTCGAAATTAATTCTTTCCGGATATAAAATACGAAACTAAAAATAGAGATCGAATCGGTGTTTATGGAAAGCAGAATCTATCGGAAATTTATTCGATATATGTATACATGGTAAAATATTATCCGATTAGATGAATTGATTATATCTTTTCGTTTGGATAAGTGTCGGTGATGGATTGACCAGAGAAATAAAAATTACGTGGCATGAGGAGATTGGGAAGTGGAGAAACTTGCTCACCAAGTTCAAATGTGTGTGTATCGTGGAGCATGTTGACGTGTCCAATGGAGGGAAAGACAAGAAACGATGATTCATTTTCAGCTTTGTATTATCATCAGTGACGTGGCCATTTTAAACAGAAAGAGAAGGAAGTGAGAGACATGGAAGATGCAGAAAGAGAAGGAAGTGAGAGACATGGAAGATGGAAGAGTGAATGAGTGGGAAACATGTGACAACATGTTAGTGGAATGCTTCCACTATATAAGCAAGCTCTTGTTCTTTCCTTGTTATTCATTTTACGAGAAAGAAGAGAGCATAAACAAAGAAAATAAAGAAAAAGAAAGGAAAGAAAAAGAAAAGGAGGGAAGAGAAAAGAAAATAAAAGAGAAAAATAAAGCTTGTTCGGTTTTGAAAGTTAAGAGTGTTTCGAGTTAAAGATCGGAGAAACTGAAGTAAGTTGGATTGAACCGGAGTCGAGGGTTTGGTCAAGCATCCAGAATTCGAGGGTCAAGCCGTGTTAAATAATCACTGTGAGTTAGAGACGATTGCTTAACAAACTTGTATTAATGCAGGGTCCCGACATTTCAGACGGTTTAACAGATCCGCTGAAGGATTGTACCGTCCTTGATATCGGTTTGTGTTAGTTATCAGTTGTGATGCTTGCAGGATTGTTTGAGTATGTTATTGCATGCTCGTGGTGAACCTGTTGGTGATTGTGGTGTTATTCTAGTACCTTGTGTAGGTTCTAGTGTGATTGAACCTTATGGCAGTTCTTTTGTTTGGTTGAACCTCGTGTTGGTTCATTTAGAAGGCAGATCACACCTTTCCCTCGACTTCGAGTAAGAGGTGTCTTCTCGAATGGGATCGTACACGGAGGTACGGGTTAGCCACCTATAGGACTGTGTGCTTGAGACCTAGGCAGGGCAATCATGTGCACCCCTGATGGTTGTCTAGGCCACCGTAAGTCGATAACGGTGTTGGATGTTCTATTGACTTTGTGTCTATGTCTAGGTGTTTCGGGTGCGAGGGAAGGGAGGTGTTGTGATTCTGCAGGGTCCTAGGGATATGAGTAATTATGTTTGTTAATTGTTTCGGCTATTGCGTGCTGAATGTCGTTAGCTTGTTTATTGCTAGCCTATTGCTGATGCTTGTTGTATGTGAGTTATTTGGGTATTTCTTGGTGGAATACTTGGGTAGCAGACAAGCCTTGGTTATTTTGTTTCGGCTATTTATATGTTGCTTGTTGAATCTTCCGCCCTTGCTTGTTTATTTAATTGTTGGGTTGGGTTGGCGGAAGGTTGTACATGTTAGGTTGGGGTTCTTGGCTCGCTGAGTGAAACTAGTTCACTCATCCCTCGTTGTCTAACATTTTTGCAGGAAACCGATAGTAAGTAGAAGCCTTGTAGTGGAGCGGAACAGTAGGAGCTGGTGTATTTTAATCATCTTTTGCAACGTGACTCGTTTTCAAGATATAAGTATGTATCTTTTGCTTTTGGCTGCGTCCATGGACTCTGATGTTTATACCGTATGTTGTGGTTTGAAACAGATAGTAATGTATAATTATGTAAGAAAGGAAGTTATATTCGTAATGGCGTTGTTGTGCTGATATTAAGTTTGTCCGACTTAACACAACTCTGCTTCGTGGTACGGGTTGAAAAGCCTAAGGCCACGGTGTAGAGGTAAACGAGTTATTTTTAGACTATCTCGGGTTATAGAATTATGTTTTATAACTTAGGATGGACTAGTCTTAACCCGTCGTAACACTTCCAGGCCTTGGTATGAGTTTGTCGTTTGATCATGTTCTTGTTTGGTATGAGTTTGTCGTCTGATCATGTTCTTGTTTGATTGTTGGTCAACGGCTGACTTATGCCAGAAACGGTTCGGGGGTGTTATACCTTGCCCCATTTGAACCAACCTATAGCAAAAAATTGGACTTACTTATCTTAGACTATATATCACTACTTGTGATTGAAATGGGAAAATGAAAAACAGGGAAATACCAAAAACCCTTTTTGATCAGGGAATGCATCAAGACATTTTGTCTGGTATTTTAGCAGGGTTCCATTCTCTTGAATTCCATCTACATCATATAATCACATACATTCTTTTATTCTTAATTTGAAGTTGTATACATGTTTCTAATGGAAAAATCATATATGAGGTTTTCGCAAATCGAAGACTAAAATTTTTCTATCCGCAGTTCCAACCACCATCAGAGGTTCTTTCACTGCCAATGCATAACATTTGTTTGGAAGATGTTGGCTGTGCACTGGGTTTGGCTGTCTTGTGTCTTAATATCTACAACAAGGCAACCAATATACATTGTTAAATTCAAACTATGCACTAACTAATATTTAAGAGATTGGTTTAAAGAATAATAAAGAAACGTTCTTAATTCAAAGTTTTATTCCAGTTTTTAGTTATAAGGAGATTCATTCCAAGGATCCAAACTATCTCTTTAATAGGAGCATCGTGTATAGTAATAGTGAAGGGTTGAGCACCTGACAGCAATGGTCACATTTTGGCTTGTTTATCACATCTTCATGTAAACATTGTGGTTCCATCATCTTTCCAAGCAAAACACAAACCTTTATCACAAGAAAATAAAGAACATTCTTATTAGAATTTGAGCAAAGAAAAAAAGACAAAAACTTTAGTTGTATCTTTTCGGCTGATCATGCGAAATTGATGCTTTTGGCTGACTAGCTATATTGGTTTCACTACGAGATGCTTCCCAACATCTAACCTGCAATATCATCTAAAAACAGAAAAATTAAAGGGTATATAATTATGATTTTGTTAAAGCAGTAACCATGAATTATCAGAAAACATGATTATCCTATGAAGTTGTCACAAGTATATTGACTCTTGGATTAAAACTTAAAATTGAAATAGAGTCGGTGGCTGATGGAATAAGCTGCAAAGTAATATATAAATCATAGTTTTCTTTGGCTCGTCTAGTCACGAGAGAGGCACAAACGAACCACTAAATGAAAGAAGTAGCAGCCACTCAAACTCAATTAGGATTTTAGGGTTTTGTGAAACGATGGACAGAGTTATGTAGAGATGATGTTGTCTCAAAATGTGATGTTTTGTCTCAAAATAGGTTATTTTGTTATGGGTTATATGTTTGTTTTTCTAAAGTAAAACAAATAGTTGAGCTAATAACTCTATATTATGATTATGTAGAAATATGAAAGGGATACCATATATATGGTTTTAATTTTGTCCATCCGTATCGGATACGTCATTTTATTATCGGTATCAGAATTTGACCCTTCGGATATCCATTTTTTCGAGCATATACGAAGCGGATCTCGGATCGGATCCGAATCTCGGATAATAATCATAGGTTACTTGTACTCCGTTTTTTTTTTTTTAAAATATGATAAATTTCATTTGGTCGTATAAAAAAAAAAAAATCATTTGTGTGATACTGAGAGAAAATAAAGCCCGACAGAGAAAACGTCTTTCAGAGGAGAGTTGATTAAAAGACGAGGCCGTGGAAACTGGGAAGAATCAAAATCCAATTTGATCCGCTAAGAATTGAAGAAAAGAGAGCAATCGGGAATCCGCTGAGGATGGTGTTAGGGTTTTTTGGATCACAGACCCAAAGATTCTTCTATCGGTTGTCGTAATTCGTAGAGAAGAAGCAATTGAAATCACAAGGTGGATAGAAAATGGGAGGGGAAGATGCTGAACGCGAGAAAGATAACAGATGGAATCCTCCGCCGCAGAAGACGGACTTAAAGCTATGGGGAATCCTCGTGTTTACTGTTATTGGCGCAACCGCCACCACTTTCGCCGTGAGTGAAATCTTCTGCCAAGGCATCTTTCGACATATCTTTTTTCCGTGTTAAGCCTGAATTTCATCGAATTCTTACTCTACATGAATGAATTTTCTGCGCGATTCCGCTAAAACGTCTGAGATTGATTGTTAAACGCCTGCGGAATCATTTTATAGCCCTCTGTTTTGTTCGGGTAAATCTTTGTCGTACTGTAGTGTTTGATGCTTCTGTTGTTTGGTAGGTTCATCAGTTGCGAAGAACTTTTGATTGGGTCTGTAACCAGGTGAATAACTGCAACTTTTTCTTTGAGATGATATCTAAAAGCTAGTTTTTAAAGTTCTGAGTTAAGATTATTGACTAGATATTCAAGAAATAGTGAGTTCTTCGTTTGTACATTCCAAAGTTATGTGAGCATTAGTAGCTAAAATTCATCAGCATTTGTGACTGATTTGCTGCGTGTCTTCAACATTTTTGCATTGGCCATATCTTCCATTAGTCATTTTCTTTTCCCGTTACAATTCATGTTAGTAGTTTACATTCTCCAGCCTAGCAAGCTCTTAACTTTTGTAATTTGGTCGCTAAAGGTAGCTAGATCACAGTCAGCGGGGAAAGCAACCAGAGGCGGTTCTTTTCGGACAGCTTTTCAGGAGGAAGCATGGAGAAGGTACAACAAACGAATGCAGGAGGAATATGAGGAAGAGTTGGAGAGAGTGGTAAGTCTAACATTGTGGGCGCTAAACGTGTAAAGTGTGTACTGATGAACTAACTTCTGCCACATTTCAGCAACCATACTTGTTAATAAACCATTTTCTCAAGATTTGAATTGCAGCGGCATATTCCTCTTTGACAATAAGATTGTAACACCAATGAATGAATTTGTACTACTTTTATGATCTATTTCCACTTGTTATTGGGTTGTGAACATGCGTTCTAATCTTTTGATGCTCTCTTACAGGAACGTATAAGGCGTATGCAAAGCGTTTTCAACAGAGAGAGGAATAAATTTAGGAGGGGATTTGAGAACTGGAAAGAAAATGATCCTGCTGCACACCAATACCATCAGCAGTTTCAGCGTAATGATTGGTACTGGAAAACCGAGTCTTCATACAGAAACCAAAGGACCAATTCTCAGGAGCCTCCAAAACAGAGTAGAGTCTATCCATTATCACACCATTACTCAGTTTTAGGGCTCAACAGGTAATGGTATAGTTTTATGCTGAAACAAAATGCAGATACAGCTCACCCATAATGGTATAATTATCCATGGCACTAGCATCAGGCTCTATGTTGTACTAGGGGTGAAGCTGATAGGGGCTGATTAGTATAAATAGATGGAGGTATAACAGATTAAGGGTCTTTGTATCATTGGGTTTTTGGGAGCGTTAGGGTTTTGGGAGAGTTGAGAGTGCTCTTTGATTAACTTTTGGGTTGTTCTTGGTTCTAGCTCTGTTTCTTCTTTTTGCTGTTCATTGATTACTTTTGTAATTGCCGATTCTATGTCAAATTTGATCCTGTTTTTCAGAATTTAGAGTCTGAGCCTATCCAAAG
Source organism: Euclidium syriacum (assembly GCA_900116095.1). Taxonomy (NCBI): domain Eukaryota; kingdom Viridiplantae; phylum Streptophyta; class Magnoliopsida; order Brassicales; family Brassicaceae; genus Euclidium; species Euclidium syriacum. Next base: position 2,509,318 of record FPAK01000015.1, on the reverse strand, counting down.
CTTCACTGAGTTTGTATAAGAATCTGAACTAAACATGTTTGATTGGGTTGATGATTCGTGGTGTTACTGCTATTGTTATAAGTATACTTTGATAACGTCTGTGCAAGTAATGGGGAACTCATGCTTATTTGGTTGCTGTGTTATGGTTGTGCAGGTCCAGGGCAACTCCATACACAGAAGCTGAGGTTAAGGTAAGTATGGCAAGATTCTTCTCAAAGAATCTTCACCTAGTCGTATGGTCATTCTTTTTTTTAAGTCGAATCCTTTGTTTTATATTCAGAAAGCGTTCAGGGAAAAGGCTATGGAATTCCATCCGGACCAAAATCAGGATAACAAAGGTTCGTTTATTGTAGGCTCACCATCTTAACCGTTCACTGGGTGGAGATTTGACGGTGGCTTTATCTATCGTTGCAGATGTAGCTGAAGAAAAATTCAAAGAGGTTTTATTTTCGTATGAAGCTATAAAAAAGGAAATAAAAGAGATGGATGTGTGATTTCACTTGAAAGAGATCAAGTCCGCCCACTATAGAGAAATTGGTATACTGTTTAATTTCATACTAGTGTGCTTTGTTTTTAAATCAATTATAGTTTTTTGTTGTATTTTGTAACCATACCAATCTAAGTTTAAATAAGTTGAAAACAAGAAAATAAACAAGAAGAGAATTTGGGACAGATGGTCCGCAACTGATAGATTATGTAGTTATGTTAGCTAGAGATTCTCGGAATCTGTATTTGCTTGCTTTGGCTCGAATCCTAAGCTTTTTGAACCAATATTTAATGTCACCTTCGTAAAAGTTTTAGTTTTTGTTGTTCCATCTCAATGGTTCCTAGCCCTCTTAAAATGGTTCATTACCTGCGGGTCCAGCTTCGCTAAACCTGCCGCGGGGTGGGTGAGGGTCGGCATATTTTTTGGCGGGGAGGGTGTGGATTAGAGAATTTTGAACTGTAGATTCGCTAGTACCCGCAATTTTTTTTTATTGAAAAACTTAGATTTATTATTATATTTTTTTCGTCATAATAATATATAATCAATATTATTAAAGTGGTGATGTTTTATAAAAGTGTGATTCTGATGATGTTTCAAGTTGAAACTTCTCTCGTGTCTTTTTACTACTTTAGAATACTATGTCTGATATGAGTTTTAGAAGTGTTTCGATTAGCTTGTGTTACCTCTTAGTAACACAAGTCTTGATTGTAGAGTTCGTGTTTATTGTTTAGGTTTTTCTCGATTAGTAGCAATGTCTAGAATGGAAGTTGATTCCTATCTTTAAGCTGCTAATTTTTTGGGTCGGATAGAGTTTTGTGTATTAATTTGTAATATCGATACCACCACCGCCGGAAAGTGGTATTGTAACTCATTGTAACCCATTACCTTTAATCTGATAAGATGATATATAAAAAAGAAGAATATTATTAAACTGAAGATGTTACAAATTTAGAATGCAGAGTTTGAATTAATTTATTTGGAGGATAAAAGAAATATTGGAAACTACTATTATTTGGAGGATAAAATAAATATTGGAAACTAAGATTATTTTGTAAATCCAACTTTGAGAGAATATTTGCTGAGATATTACTATTCATTTCTCTCGCCAAGAGAATTCAATTGCATCAAATTTTTGGTATCAAAACTTGATATTTGTTAGTCAATTAAATGCATGAAAGTTTAACTTGCTACCATCCAACAGTTTAGGTATTGACTTATTATCTCCTTCACAAATAATTCTCCTAAAACCTCTTGTCCAAGCATGTTTCATAGCCATTAGCAAAGCCTGAAGTTCACTTTCTAGAGAAGATGCTACGATAGTACCTGTAGACCGAGCCACACCTCTAAAAGCACCATATTCATTTCTAAATAACCATCCAGCTCTTGTCTTGATAGTTTCTGAGATAAAGGATTCATCATAATTGCACTTTATCTAGCCTTGATTTGGTTTTTTCCAACCCTTCCCCAAGAATCTACGTTGCACTGTTTGCGTTTGATGAGTAGGCAGGATAATATCTAAGCGGTTCTCAATGACTTTCCATTCACAAGCATCATCTTTCGCCAATCTCAAACTTTTCAACCAAGGGATATACTACTGTTGAAAAACCAAGATATTACAAGCTTTCCATAATCTCCATAAACACCATAATGGTAGTTGATTTTGGTGAGCTAAATTTGGCCGCATATTATAATCGAAACAAATTTGCATTTTTCGCTCCAAAGAGACTAAGGGATCTTGTAATTCTATATTAGAAATACTTGAACCTCTCTATAAAGCTCTTGCATAGTCACAACCAAAAAAAAAAAAGATGTTCATTAGTTTCCTCTTCTTGACAACATCTCTTACATACATAATCTCTTGAAATATGTCTCTTCCTAATAGCCTCCTGTAGCTAATGAACCAGATAGTAATCGCCAGAGGAAATGTTTGAGTTTTGGAGCAGTTTTAAGTTTCCATACCTTGGACTTAAGCAAAATATCCCCATTTGGAGCAATGACATTGACTCTATTTGGATTATGGGATACTAACTAATATCCAGATTTAACAGTGTATAGACCATCTTGGTTATAGTGCCAACCCAGTAAATCTTGATCACCGTGTTGAGAAAGCTTGATAGATAGAATACAATCCACATCATCTTCAATGATTAAATCCCTTATTAGTTGTTCATTCCAAGAATGATCTTCAGCATTTATCAGACCCTTAACTTGAAGATCTAGTGGAGACTCTAATCTTGGTATAGGAGATCTTGGTGGGTGATCCATTATCCAAGGATCTGTCCATACATTAATAGCCTCACTATTGCCTATGACAAAACGCATACCTTTCCGCAACAAATGTTTTCCGTGAAGTAGAGAGCGCCAAGCATAGGATTTCTTTTTCCGGAAAGATGCATTTAGAATATTACCTTCATAATAGTATCTTGACTTTAGCATTCTCGCCATTAAACTTTCTGGGTTCTGTAGTAATCTCCACACTTGTTTAGCCAACAAAGCGGTATTAAATAGGTCAAGATCCGTAAAACCAAGGCCTCTTTCTCTTTTTGGTAAACTTAATCTATTCCAAGCAAACCAATGCATGCCTTTACGGTCTTCACCCTTACTCCACCAAAACTCAGACAAAAGACTACTTAATTCTGAACAAATTTCTTCTGGGAGTTTGAAGATATTCATAGGATATATAGGCATTGCAAGACCAACAGGTTTTAACATAATTTCCTTTCCTGCTTACGAGAGAAATCTTTTATTCCAGCCCTGAGTTCTTTCCTTAACTTTCTCAACTATATATTGAAACATCTCAGCTTTCTTGCTTCCAAACTGCTCCGGTAATCCCAAATATTTACCATTACCACCAACATTGTGAATTCTAAGAATATTTCTCATTTTTCTCTTCACTTCATCTTTAACTCTGCTTCCAAAAGTAATAGATGATTTTCTCATATTAACAGCTTGACCATAGACTTTATCATATATATTTAGTACCTTCTTTATATTCTGACATGACTTTACGTTTGCCAGAGAAAAGAATAAGGAATCATCTGCAAATAGCAAATGGTTCACAACTGGCCCTCGATCACTAATCTTAATTCCTTGAATTCCTCTTAACCGCATCTCTCTTGTCATTAAGTGACTCAAAACCTCAGCACACAATATGAAAAGATAAGGACTTAAGGGATCACCTTGACGAATACCTTTGGTTGGTTGAATATTGCCATAAGTACCATTAATCAAAACAGAGAAGCCAATAGTAGAGACACATTGCATAATCCATCTAATCCACTTAGTTTTAAAACCATTCTCTTCATAGTTTCTTCAAGAAAATCCCATTCCAAACGATCATATGCCTTAGTGATGTCAGTATTTAAAGCCATATAGGATTTGGATTGACGTTTTCTGGACTTTAAGCTATAGAAGACTTCATGAGCAAGAACAATATTATCATGTATCATACGTCCTGGTATGAAGGCTACTTGATTTTCAGAGATAATACCTGGAAGATGTTTCTTCAATCTATTCATCAAAACCTTGGAGATGATTTTATAAGAAACATTGCACAAGGCAATTGGTTTGAAATCCACCATGTTGCTCGGATTTGAGATTTTTGGAATCAGGCAAAGATTGGTGGAATTAATAGTTGGATCCATCAAACCTTCATTGAAAAATCTTCTCACTTATTGAATCACATCATCACCAATCTTATTCCAATATTGCTGATAAAATATGCCAGAAAAGCCATCAAGTCTCGGAGTTTTATGTGGGCCTATATCAAATGTTGCACCTCTGATTTCTTCTTCTGTAACATCTTTCGTTAAGTCCCTATTGATTTCTGGAGAAACTCTGCTTTCAAAATCCTTAAAAACCTCATTAAATAGATGATCAAAGGAAGAAGATGTAAACAAAGTTTGGAAATAATGTTCTGCAACGTTAGCCACCTCTTTATTTCCTATTTTAAAGACTCCTTCATGATCTTGAATAGAGTTAATGCGATTTCTCTGTTGTCTAGTTTTTGTTATCATATGGAAATAGCGAGTATTACGGTCACCAAAGTGCTTCCATATTACTCTGCTTTTTTGATGCCAAAAAACTTCTTCCTCGATATAAGCTTCATTTAACTCTTTCTTTAACTGAACCCTTTCTCTTGGAGTAATGTTGCCATCAGAATTTCTTTTATCAAAATCTAATATGATTCTGTTAATCATTTCTGCTAAGTTGAGTCTATTGTTCCTCTTCCATCTTGAAATATTCTTTCTGCAGTTAATGGTTTTCTGCATTATTGTTGAAGTATAAGTTGAAGAGAAAGATTATTTCCATCCATTAACCAATGCTTCATCAAAGCCTTCCTTACCTATCAATCGATTATCAAATCGGAATAAACCTCCCCGAGCTTTACCCTCATCAGATATAAAAGTGACCAAAGGTCGATGGTCAGACTCTGCTAGTTCTAAAAAATGTGTCTCTAAAGAAGGAAAAAGTGAATGTCATTCTTGAGTAGCCATTGTTTTATCTAGATAACATGAGACATCATGATTTCCTCTCTTTCCAGCCTATGAAAATTTGTCTCCAACAAATTTGAGTTCTAAAAACTTACATCTTCTAACCATTCTTCTAAAATCTACAAAAGAACTCTCAGGTCTGCTTCTACCCTCCTTTTTCTCTCTATTTCTTAATATCTCATTAAAATCTCCATGAATAAACTAAGGCTTATCTCGTCTAGTTGTGCCTATCCTTTCTAGTCTTTCCCAAACCCCATGTACGCAATCGTGGATCAGGATTTCCATAGAAAAAGGTATAGTAGAAAGTGATTCCATTACCAAAAACATCAGCATCAACTACATTCGGAGATTGGTACAAGAAATTCAAATCTAAATTTTTCCAGAAAACAACTAATCCACCACTACGACCTACTGGAGGATTTAAAGCAGAATTGTTAAAACCTAATTGACAACAAAAATTCCTAACATAGTCGTTCTTCTTCTTTGTTTCAGATAGGCAAATGATGTCCGGGAGATATCGTCTTGACAACTCCTTGAGGCGTCGAACTGTCAAGTCAATGCCTAGACCTTGACAGTTCCATCAGATTGTTCTCATGGAGGAAGTGGTGGTTCAGGGTTCACCGCGCCTCCCTTGGTCTTCTTCTCGGAACAGCTTCCTCTACCACTGGCCATTTCATCATTTTTCTTCGTTTGTTTCCTGAAACTTGCAATTCCTTCATCATGCAGCTTCCGCTTGAGATTTTATTTGATTCTCTGAAACTTAGAATCAACATCAGAGGAGGGATACAAGACATCCATACCATCATCTTCAGACCAGAAATTCCTCAGAGGTGGTTCATAAAGCAAGTCATATGCAAGGTCAATTTCATCCGGTTCTTCTTTATTATCTTCTGCATCCTCTGCTTCATTATTCAGATCTTCATCATCTTCATGTTCTTCAACATTCATCTATTCTTCATCATTAGGCACAAAATCATTAGCAGCAAGAGGCGCTTCATCATTGTCATCTTCCTATGGTTGGTGATCATCACCACCATCATCACCACCATCTGCTGAATGGTGATCCATTCCTCCATTCATGATAAAAAATCATCCCGAATCATGGGTAAGGCATCAGAAACCTCACAGAAACCCCGAAGTCTCTCATAAGTGAGACGAAGAGGTGTATATATTCCTCTGGCAAATTGAAAGTTTCTAACAAAACTTAAGGGCTCGTTGATATCCCAATTGATACGCACACGCAGAAATTCTCTTCAATTCGTCGCTTCTGCGTTGAAGTTAACCTCCATTAACATACCCAAGCCTCTACCAATATGAGCCGCAACATGTTTGCTGAGGAATTAGAATGGGACTCCATGAATTTGGATTCAAAAGGGAATTCAGTTTAAGACAAACGGATTCATGAGGGGTGTCCATCGTTCAAGGACCAGCATTCTATCAGCAAAAGACCAGGGACCTCTCCTCATGACGGATTCTAAGGAATCGACGAAAAAGGTAAGGAAAGTGGCGAGAAATGGTCGGAATGGAAAATTCCCCACAATCGCCTTTACAGTCGCGTTTTTTCGCATAGCGGTTTTTTCAATATTTGTTTTTCTTCTTTTAGATATTTATTATTATTTTATAAATTTTTGTAGTTATGTTGAAAAATAAATTAAAATATTTAAATTTTTAATAAAAAGTGCTGAAGTTTTAGCTATGATGCATAAGTTTTAGTTAAATTTCACAAGTCTTAGCGCTAGTACACAAGTTTAAGCAAATTCTTACAAGTTGTAGCTCTTGTATTGAAGTTTTAGCTCTGGTGCATAAGCTTTAGCTAATTTTGACAATGTTTAACTCTGGTGCAAAACATTTAGGTATGGTGCACAAGTTTGAGCTCGAATACTAAAGTTTTGGCTATTGTGAACAAATTTTAGCTAAATTGGACAAGTTTTATGTATGGTGCCAAAGTTTTAGCTATTGTGCACAAGTTTTAACTAAATTTGACAACTTTTAGCTATGGTGTACAAGTGTTAACAAAGTTTGACAAGCTTTATCTCTAGTGCCGAAGGTTTAGTTATGATGTACGAGTTTTAGTTAAGTTTGACAAGTTTAAATTATTGTACCGAAGTTTTAGCTATGGTGAAGAAGTTTTTCCAATGTTTGACAAGTTTTAACTCTGGTTCCAAATTTTTAGTTATGGTGCTCAAGTTTTAACTAAATTTAACAATTTTTAACGCTCGTTCCAAAGTTTTAGCTCTTGTATTGAAATTTTAGCTCTGGCGCATAAGTTTTAGCTAATTTTCACAAGGTTTAACTTTGGTGCCAAACATTTAGTTATGGTGCATAATTTTTAGCTCTAATACTGAAGTTTTAGTTATTATGCACAAGTTTTAGCTAAATTTGACAAAATTTTAGCTCTATTGTCAAAGTTTTAGATTTGCACAAGTTTTAGCTAAATTTGACAAATTTTAGCTATGGTGTACAAGTGTTAACAAAGTTCAACAAGTTTTAGCTATGATGCCAAAGGTTTAGTTATGGTGTACAAGTTTTAGCTAAGTTTGACAAGTTTAAACTATGGTGCCGAAGTTTTAGCTATGGTGCACAAGTTTTACCTAAGTTTGACAAGTTTTAACTTTGGTTGAAAAGTTTTAGCTCTCGTACTCAAGTTTTAACTAAGTTTGGCAAGTTTTAACAGCGGTTCCAAAGTTTTAGCAATGGTACCCAAGTTTTAGCGAATTTTGACAAGTTTCAGCTCTAGTGGTGAGGTTTTAGCTATAGTGCATAAGTTTTAGCTAAGTTTACAAGTTTTAGCTTTGGTGCCGAAGGTTTAGGTGTGGTGAACAACTTTTAGCTAAGTTTGACAAGTTTAAACTATGGTGCAAAGTTTTAGCTATAGTGCACAAGTTTTAACTTTTGTTCAAACGTTTTAGCTATGGTGCACAAGTTTTAGCTAAATTTGACAAGGTTTAACACTGGTTCCAAAGTTTTAGACATGGTGCAAAAAATTTAGCCAAATTTGATAAATTTTAGCTCTAGTGATAAAGTTTTAGCTATGGAGCATAAGTTTAAGGTAAGTTCAGAAGTTTTAACTCTAGTGCATAAGTTTTAGCTATGATGCACAAGTTTTAGCTATGGTGCACAAATTTTAGCCAAGTTTGATAAGTTTCAACTCTAGTGCTGAAATTTTAGCTATGATTCATAAGTTTTAGCTAAATTTCACAAGTCTTAGCTCTAGTACACAAGTTTAAGCAAATTTTGACAAGTTGTAGCTCTTGTATTGAAGTTTTAGTTTTGGGGCATAAGTTTTAGCTAATTTTGATCAGGTTTAACTCTGGTGCAAAACATTTAGGTATGGTGCACAAGTTTGAGCTCTACTACTAAATTTTGGCTATCGTGAACATGTTTTAGCAAAATTTGACAAGTTTAGTTATGGTGCCAAAGTTTTAGCTATTGTACACAAGTTTTAGCTAAATTTGACAAGTTTTATCTATCGTGTACAAGTGTTTACAAATTTTGACAAGTTTTAGCTCTCGTGTCGAAGGTTTAGTTATGGTGTACGAGTTTTAGTTAAGTTTGACAAGTTTAAACTATGGTACTGAAGTTTTAGTTATGGTGAACAAGTTTTCGCTATATTTGACAAGTTTTAACACTGGTTACAAAGTTTTAGCAAGGGTATACAAGGATTAGCCTAGTTTGACAAGTTTTAGCTCTAGTGGTGAGGTTTTAGCTATGGTGCATAAGTTTTAGCTTAGTTCACAAGTTTTAGCTCTAGTGCATAAGTTTTAACTATAGTGCATAAGTTTTAGTTATAGTGCATAAGTTTTAGTCAAGTTTGACAAATTTCAACTCTAGTGCTGAAGTTTTAGCTATGATGCGTAAGTTTTAGCTAAATTTCACAAGTCTTAGCTCGAGTACACAAGTTTAAGCAAATTCTAACAAGTTGTAGATCTTGTATTGATGTTTTAGCTTTGGCACATAAGTTTTAGCTAATTTTGATAAGGTTTAACTCTTGTGCAAAACATTTAGGTATGGTGCACAAGTTTGAGCTCTACTACTGAAGTTTTGGCTATCATGCACAAGTTTTAGTTAAATTTGACAAGTTTTAGCTCTGGTGCCGAAGGTTTAGTTATGATGTACGAGTTTTAGCTATGTTTGACAAGTTTAAACTATGGTGCCGAAGTTTTAGCTATGGTGAACAAGTTTTACCTATATTTGACAAGTTTTAACTTTGGTTCAAAAGTTTTAGCTACGGTGCTTAAGTTTTAACTAAGTTTGACAAGTTTTAACACTGGTTCCAAAGTTGTACAATGGTATACAAGAATTAGCCGAGTTTGACAAGTTTCAGCTATAGTGGTGAGGTTTTAGCTATGGTGCATAAGTTTTAGCTCTAGTGCATAAGTTTTAACTATAGTGCACAAGTTTTAGTCAAGTTTGACAAGTTTCAGCTCTAGTGTTGAAGTTTTTGCTATGGTGCGTAAGTTTTAGCTAAGTTTCACAAGTCTTAGCTCTAGTGCACAAGTTTTAGAAAACTTTAATAAGTTGTAGCTCTTGTATTGAAATTTTAGCTCTGGCGCATAAGTTTTAGCTAATTTTCACAAGGTTTAACTTTGGTGTCAAACATTTAGCTATGGTGCACAATTTTTAGCTCTAATACTGAAGTTTTAGCTATTCTGCACAAGTTTTAGCTAAATTTGACAAGTTTTAGCTCTATTGTCAAAGTTTTAGATATTTTGCACAAGTTTTAGCTAAATTTGACAAATTTTAGCTATAGTGTACAAGTGTTAACAAAGTTTGACAAGTTTTAGCTATGGTGCCGAAGGTTTAGTTATGGTGTACGAGCTTTAGCTAAGTTTGACAAGTTTAAACTATGGTGTCGACGTTTTAGCTATGGTGCACAAGTTTTACCTAAGTTTGACAAGTTTTAACTTTGGTTGAAAAGTTGTAGCTCTGGAGCTCAAGTATTTACTAAGTTTGGCAAGTTTTAACACTGGTTCCAAAGTTTTAGCAATGCTGCCCAAGTTTTAGCGAATTTTGGCAAGTTTCAACTCTAGTTGTGAGGTTTTAGCTATAATGCATAAGTTTTAGCTAAGTTTACAAGTTTTAGCTCTGGTGCCGAAGGTTTAGATGTGGTGAACAACTTTTAGCTAAGTTTGACAAGTTTAAACTGTGGTGCCAAAGTTTTAGCTATGGTGCACAAGTTTTAACTTTTGTTCAAACTTTTTAGCTATGGTGCACAAGTTTTAGCTAAATTTGACAAGTTTTAACACTAGTTACAAAGTTTTAACAATGGTGCACAAATTTTAGCCAAGTTTGACAAATTTCATCTCTAGTGATGAAGTTTTAGTTATGGTGCATAAGTTTAAAGTAAGTTCAGAAGTTTTCACTCTAGTGAATAATTTTTAGCTATGGTGCACAAGTTTTAGCCAAGTTTGACAAGTTTAAACTTTAGTGCCGAAGTTTTAGCTATGATGCATAAGTTTTAGCTAAATTTCACAACTCTTAGCTCTAGTACACAAGTTTAAGCAAATTCTGCCAACTTGTAGCTCTTGTATTGAAGTTTTAGCTTTGGTGCATAAGTTTTAGCTAATTTTGATCAGGTTTTACTGTGGTGCAAAAAATTTAGGTATGGTGCACAAGTTTGAGCTTTACTACTGAAGTTTTTGCTATCGTGTACAGGTTTTAGCTAAATTTGACATTTTTTAGTTATGGTGCCAAATTTTTAGCTATTATACACAAGTTTTAGCTAAATTAGACAAGTTTTAGCTACGGTGTACGAGTGTTAACAAAGTTTGACAAGTTTTAGCTCTGGTGTTGAAAGTTTAGTTATGGTGTACGAGTTTTAGCTAAGTTTGACAAGTTTAAACTATGGTGCCGAAGTTTTAGCTATGGTGAACAAATTTTACCTATTTTTGACAAGTATTAACACTGGTTACAATGTTTTAGCAATGGTATACAAGGATTAGCCTAGTTTGACAAGTTTCAGCTCTAGTGGTGAGGTTTTAGCTATGGTGCATAAGTTTTAGCTCATTTTACAAGTTTTAGCTTTAGTGTATAAGTTTTAACAATAGTGAATAAGTTTTAGTCAAGTTTGACAAGTTTCATCTCTAGTGTTGAAGTTTATACTATGGTGCGTAAGTTTTAGCTAAGTTTCACAAGTCTTAGCTCTAGTGCACAAGTTGTAGCAAATTTTAACAAGTTGTAGCTCTTGTATTGAAGTTTTAGTTTTCACGCATAAGTTTTAGCTAAATTTAACAAGTTTTAGCTACGGTGCCAAGGTTTTAGGTATAGCCCACAAGTTTTAGCTAATTTTGACAAGGTTTAACTTTGGTGCCAAACATTTAGGTGTGGTGTACAAGTTTTAGCTCTAATACTGAAGTTTTAGCTATTTTGCACAATTTTTAGCTAAATTTGGCAAGTTTTAGTTATGCTGTCAAAGTTTTAGCTATTTTAAACAAGTTTTAGCTAAATTTGACAAGTTTTAGCTATGGTGTACATGTGTTAACAAAGTTTGATAAGTTTTAAATCTGGTGCCGAAGTTTTAGTATGATGCACATGTTTTAGCTAAGTTCGACAAGTTTTAATTCTAGTGTCGAAGTTTTAGCTATGGTACACAAGTTTTAGCTAAGTTTGACTAGTTTTAACTCTAGTTCTAAAGTTTTAGATATGGTGCACAAGTTTTAGCTAAATTTGACAAGTTTTAACACTGGTTCCAAAATTTTAGCAATGGCGCCCAAGTTTTAGCCAAGTTTTAACTCTAGTGCTGACATTTTAGCTATGGTTCATAATTTTAGCTAAGTTTACAAGTTTTAGCTCTGGTGTTGAAGGTTTAGTTGTGGTGAACAAGTTTTAGCTAAGTTTGACAACTTTAAACTGTGGTGTCAAAGTTTTAGTTATGGTGCACAAGTTTTAACTTTTGTTTAAATGTATCTTCCTTGTAGGTTTAACTTCAATTTTGAAGGCTCCCCTTGGGTTTTCGGAGGCTGTTTAGTTCGTTAATTCCTCCAGTTTCCAAGAATTTAGTCGAACGCTACACCAAGCAGCAAGCACTAGAAGTTCGGTGATAGTTTTGACTAAGTTAGGTGTTAGTTGAGACATTGTCATTCCCTGACGAGCACAGTAACTCACCATTAGCTGCGGGATTGGAAACCAAAGATGAGCTTCAGAGAAGAAACTCTCATAAAGACAGACGTAAACCGGTGGCGAGGTCCAAGGTCTCTGGTCGGATCTAGGAACTAAGATCTCAATCTCATCGGGATTCTGAGCACTCCTTTTGATTTTTCCAATCTCGGATTTAGAAAAAAGAGAGTATCCGACATCTAGGATATTCGGCCACGAGATTGTGTTTCCGGAAACCAAAACCTCGGGATTGTTTCTTTCTGTCATTATTAAAGAAAAGATGATAGCGGTTCAAAGATGGAGATCGAAGATTACCTCGGAGAGTGGAAAAGTGATGATGAGAAAAATTAACCGAGAATCGGGGATTAAATAGGAAGTATGAAAGATGGTTGACGATTCATTTTCTGCGTCGGAAAGATTTGATTAGCTATCGTTTCAGGTGAAAGGAGGCGTCGTTTCTTTTCATTTATTTTTGCCTTTTTTTCAAAATGACACGTCACATGGGAGTTGAAAGGTTTTGTGAATAAAGAGAGATTTGCGCGTGTGTCAAAGGAGACTTTTCACTGTTTGCGTTCTTTTCCGCCTATATTGAAGGACGAGATCAAGAAAAGAAGAAGATTTAAGACTTTCGAAGACGGAGATCGACGGCATGCGAGCTTCATTTATCGACAAGCTATTTAATTTTGGAAATTCGCCAACTCTGTCCGATGACATCCTCGGACGAACTGGGGGGACTTACTGTTGATGGTGGGTTACCACCCCTTATCAATAGTTTGGCGATAATTGAGGTTCGGTCCCTACCGACCTTTCCCTATTGATTTATCAGGTTATAAGTCCCTTTAATAGGATTGGAACCCTCGGCCAAGATGACCGAGGGACACCTCGGTGAAGAATGATCGGATTTAGTGTCTGAAGTGGGGGTGTAAACAACTTAGTCGCAAGCCGAAGTCTAAGCTCGGACATAATAAGATCAAATCTTATCACAGATTCCCTGATCTTGGAAAAATAGAATATTTCCATTTTTCCGAGGTTAGCCCATGGGCTTAGATAACCGACTACTATGATATATAAATACACAACCCCTTTCACTAATTTAATTCATTCAGAATCGGGAGGATAATTACTAGATAACCTAGGTTTAATACTTCTCTTTGATAAAGTTAACTCGGCATTCCGAGTTAACTTCCTTGTAACCGATATCATTAATAAAAAATTTCTTTTCCGAGGTTTCTTATTTTGTCTTTTACTTAACTTACTCCAAAAACGAACCCCTCTAATTATAAATAATTAGAAGATGAACCCAGTCTCAACAATTTTGACAATATTTAACAATGGTGCACAACATTTAACTATGGTGTACAAGTTTGAGCTCTAATACTGAAGTTTTGGCTATTGTGCACAAGTATTACCTAAATTTGACAAGTTTTATATATGGTACCAAATTTTTAGCTATTGTGCACAACTTTTAGCTAAATTTGACAAGTTTTAGCTATGGTGTACAAGTGTTAACAAATTTTAACAAGTTTGACCTCTGGTGCCAAGGTTTAGTTATGGTGTACGAGTTTTAGCTAAGTTTGACAAGTTTAAACATGGTGCCGAAGCTTTAGCTATGGTGAACAAGTTTTCCCTATGTTTGACAAGTTTTAACTTTGGTTCAAAAGTTTTAGCTATAGTGCTCAAGTTTTCACTAAGTTTGACAAATTTCAACACGGGTTCCATAGTTTTAGCAATGGTACACAAGGATTAGCCTAGTTTGACAAGTTTCAGCTATGGTGGTCAAGTTTTAGCTATGGTTCATAAGTTTTAGCTCAGTTCACAAGTTTTAGTTCTAGTGCATAAGTTTTAGCGATAGTGAACAAGTTTTAGTCAAGTTTGACAAGTTTCAGTTCTAGTGTTGAACTTTTTGCTACAGTGCATAAGTTTTATCTATGTTTCACAAGTCTTAGCTGTAGTGCACAAATTTTAGGAAAGTTTGACAAGTTGTCGCTCTTGTATTGATGTACACCCTGTTGATGATGTAACACGCAGTACTTATTGCCACAGCTCAAAACCTCTGAGAAACTTTGTTTCCATGTATCATTGCTCGAGCCATCTCCTGAAGAGTTCTATTCTTTCTCTCCACCACTCCATTTTGTTGAGGAGTGTATGGGGCTGAGTACTGATGTACTATCCCTTGACTGTCACAGAAGTCATCCATCATCTTGTTTTGGAATTCTCCACCATGGTCGCTTCTAATAAACTTGATACCTCCCTTCTGGTTCATGAGTTGCAAGGCCCAAATCTTGAAACTATTGACAATTTCTGATTTTTCTCGAAGAAACCTCACCCAAGTGAAGCACGAGAAATCATCAACTAGAACAAATACATACTTCTTCCCTCCTAGGCTCTCCACTTGCATAGGACCCATCAAGTCCATATGAACCACTTCCAATGGATTGGATGTTTGCATATCTTGCACCTTCTTGTGCTGAATCTTGATTTGTTTACCTTTCTTGCAAGGTCCATACACCACGTCCTGATGTTTCAACACTGGAACTCCTCGTACACTTCCTTGCTTCACCAAGGTTGTGAGTGACCTGGTGTCCATGTGCCCAAGTTTCTGATGCCATAGATCCAACGTAGTTGTAACGCTGAGGCATGTCGTGTGGCTTTTCGTGGGATTCTTCCACATTTAGCAATTGTTCCCTAACCGGCTTCCTCTCATCTTAACATTTCCATCTTTGTCGATTGCTTCACAGTCTATACTTTTAAAGACTACTTTCAATCCCTCATCACACAACTGGCTCACAATGATCAGATTAGCCTTCAAGCCATCAACGAAATACACATTCATCAACTGAGGCTCTTGGTCTTTAGAGGATTTTCCTTTTCCTCGAATCTGGCATGTGGTCCCACCACCGAAGGTGACTTTACCTCCTCTGACCCCCTTGACTTCTTAAAGATGCTCAAGTTTCCCAGTCATGTGTCTGGAGCATCCACTATCAAAATATCAGGCCTCCTCCTCTACTTCACTTGAGCCATCTTGATAAGCCATGTGACACCGCAAGTTGTAGTTCATGTTGTAGCTTCTGTGGAAGTAATCTCTCCTTGGTTATGCCATATATTCCTCATCCCAAATTCTTGCTGAAGATATCCATAGCCATTATCATACCTTGAGTCATACCTACGGATTGGGTAAGACTTGCCATGATAAGCTATTATATTCTCAAGTCTTCCTGGCCTCTTCTGTCGTGCATCCGCTCGTCCATATCGTCGCCATAAGGTTCAGTGTGAGGCAGGTTGTGATCTTCTCTATCTCTGTCCTTGCACCTCATTCAGATGTGTCTTCCTGACCCATCCTCTGTTCCTCCTGACTTCATCATAGTGAACCTTGTTCTGCATAGCTAGTTTGGCCACCCTAGCCTTGAATTCTGGGCTCTTGGCTTTGAAGTGATCCAGGCTTCCACACACAAAACAACTTCCATGCATATTTTGACGTGTGGTCTTTTTTCGTCACAGGCTGGTACTTTTGACATCATGCCTGAAAGTGCTCAAAGCTTCCACACACAAAGCACGATCCCAGATTAAGTTCTTCATCATCTAAAATTTCTCCTTCTTGTAAGGTATGCGGTGAGGTACGTTGTGTGGCAGCCAATTGGTTAGCCTCAGCGTCGTGCATTCCCCCTTTGACAAACTTAATCTTGGATGACCTTGTTGCTCCAGTGTATCTTATACCAAAGTTGGTTTTCTCATACCTCTGTTGATTCAGTATGTGATCAAGTCCCTTGGTTCCCGTCGGCATATTTATCTTCTTAAGCTGTTCTGTGAGATCTGTAAGAAGTTTTAACTTTTGTTTAAACGTTTTAGCTATAGTGCACAAGTTTTAGCAATGGTACACAAGTTTTAGCCAAGTTTGACAAATTTCAGCTCTAGTGCTTAAGTTTAGCTATGGTGCATAAGTTTAGGTAAGTTCACAAGTTTTAACTCTAGTGCATAAGTTTAGGCTATGGTGCAAAAATTTTAGGCAAGTTTAACAAGTTTCAGCTCTAGTGCTGAAGTTTTAGCTATAATGCATAAGTTTATAGCGAAATTTCACAATTCCTAGCTCTAATACACAAGTTTAAGAAAATTCTTACAAGTTGTAGCTCTTCTATTGAAGTTTTAGCTCTGACGCATAAGCTTTAGCTAATTTTGAGAATGTTTAACTCTGGTGCAAAAAATTTAGGTATGGTTCACAACTTTGAGCTCTAATACTAAAGTTTTGGCTATTGTGCACAAGTTTTAGCTAAATTGATAAATTTTATGTATGGTGCCAAAGTTTTAGCTATTGTGCACAAGTGTTAGCTAAATTTGACAAGTTTTAGTTATGGTGTACAAGTGTTAACAAAGTTTGACAAGCTTTATCTCTGGTGCCGAAAGTTTAGTTATGATGTACGAGTTTTAGCTAAGTTTGACAAGTTTAAACTATTGTGCAGATGTTTAGTTATGGTGAACACGTTTTACCTATGTTTGACAAGTTTTAACTTTGGTTCCAAAGTTTTGCTATAGTGCTCAAGTTTTTAACTAAATTTGACAAGTTTTAACATTGGTTCCAAAGTTTTAGTTCTTGTATTGAAGTTTTAGCTCTGGCGCATAAGTTTTAGCTCTAGTGCGTAAGGTTTAGTCGTGGTGAACAAGTTTTAGCTAAGTTTGACAAGTTTAAATTGTGGTGCCAAATTTTTAGCTATGGTGCACAAGTTTTACCTAATTTTGACAAATTTTCACTTTTGTTCAAACGTTTTAGCTCTGGTGCACAAGTTTTAGCTAATTTTAACAAGTTTTAATACTGGTTCCGAAGATTTAGAAATGGTGTACAAGTTTTAGCCAAGTTTGACAAATTTCAGCTCTAGTACTGAAGTTTTAGCTATGATGCACAAGTTTTAGTTAAGTTCACAAGTTTTAACTCTAGTGCATAAGTTTTAGCTATGGTGTACAAGTTTTAGCCAAGTTTGACAAGTTTCAGCTCTAGTGCTGTAGTTTTAGCTATGGTGCATAAATTTTAGCTAAATTTCACAAGTCTTAGCTCTAGTGCACAAGTTTTAGCAATTCTCACAAGTTCTAGTGCTTGTATTGAAGTTTAGATTTGGAGCATAAGTTTTAGCTAATTTTGGCAAGGTTTAACTCTGGTGCCAAACATTTAGGTATGGTGCACCAGTTTGAGCTCTAATACTGAAGTTTTGGCTATTGTGTACAATTTTTAGTTAAATTTGACAAGTTTTAGTTATATTGCCAACGTTTTAGCTATTGTGCACAAGTTTTAACTATAGTGTACAAGTGTTAACAAAGTTTGACAAGTTTTAACTCTGGCGCCGAAGGTTTAGTTATAGTGTACGTGTTTTGCTAATTTTGACAAGTTCAAACTATGGTGCCGAGGTTTTAGCTTTGGTGAACAAGTTTTACCTATGTTTGACAAGTTTTAACTTTGGTTCAAATTTTTTGGCTATGGTGCTCAAGTTTTAACTCTGGTTCCAAAGATTTAGCAATGGTACACAAGGATTAACCAAGTTTGACAAATTTCAGCTCTAGTGCTGAAGTTTTAGCTATGGTGCATAAATTTTAGGTAAGTTCACAAGTTTTAGCTCCAGTGCGTAAATTCACAAGTTTTAACTCTAGTGCGTAAGTTTTAGCTATGGTGCATAAGTTTTAGCTAAGTTTGACAAGTTTCAGCTTTAGCTAAGTTTCACAAGTCTTAGCTTTAATGCACAAGGTTTATCAAAGTTTTAGCAAAGTTTGACAAGGTGTATCTCTTATATTGAAGTTTTAGCTATAGTCCACAAGTTTTAGTTAATTTTGATAAGTTTTAACTTTGGTACCAAACATTTGGCTATCATTTCACAAGTTTTAGCCCTGATATTGAAGTTTTAGCTATAATACTGAAGTTTTAGCTATTTCACACAAGTTATAGGTAAATTTTACAAGTTTTAACTCTGTTGCCAAATTTTAGCTATTTTGCACAAGTTTTAGCTAAATTTGACAAGTTTTAGTTATGGTGTACAAGTGTTAGAAAAGTTTGACAAGTTTTAGCTCTGGTGCCGAAGGTTTAGTTATGGTATAAGAGTTTTAACTAAGTTTGACAAGTTTAAACTATAGTCCCGAAGTTTTAGCTATGGTGCACTTGTTTGGTTCAAAAGTTTTAACTATGGTGCTTAATTTTTAATCAAGTTTGGCAAGTTTTAACACTGGTTCCAAAGTTCTAGTAATGGTACACAAGATTTAGACAAGTTTGACAAGTTTCAGCTATAGTGCTTAAGTTTTAGCTATGGTCCATAAGTTTTAGCTAAGTTTAACAAGTCTTAGCTCCAGTGCACAAGTTTTAGCTATGTTGCACTAGTTTTAGCTAAGTTTGAGAAGTTTTAACTATGGTGCGGAAGTTTTAGTCATTGTGGCACAAATTTTAGCTAAACTTGACAATTTTACATGCAGTGCCGAAGTTTTTTCTATTGCGCACAAGTTTTAGCTATGTTTAATAGTTTTATCTCTAGTGTAGAAGTTTTATGAAAATATGGAATGACAAAGAGTGTGTTGTAATCATACAGTGGGACACGAGATGGCACACCGTGGGACACGAGATGGCACACAGTAGTTTCTCTACAAAGAATATACTTTAATTAGAAACTCTTATGACACACTTACAAGTAATATCAAATCGCTCTTCTACAAAAGAACTCGCTCCCTAATCCTCAGATGATCAATGCCCTATGTTCTATTACAAACCCTTGGCTATAGATCTTTCCCAAATGATCTAAGCCCTATGTTGTGTTTCAAACCCTTAGCTTTAGATCTCTCTCTCTCTATTACAACCTGTGAAGTGATGATCTTCATACACAGATCTTCGACTCCTTTTATAGTTAAACATATTTCCTATGTTTCCTTTCTTGCACACTCGGAAATCTTTCTCTTAACTTTCTCTATGCTTGATATCCAAGGTTTCCTTATTTGCAATATTTGGAAATCCTTAACATTGATTGCCTTGATTCTGCTCCAAATTTGAAGATTCTGGAGATCAAAGATTGACAGCAATCAAGGATTAAATCACCCTTGATATCCGCATCCTAGATATCCGCGTTCCAAAATCTACTCGATTTATCTTACACGCAGTCTCCGGTGTGGTACATCGTGTGTCATCTCTCCAGCTGCCACACAGCTTACATCACCGGCTGACTTGTACTCTCAATCTCCTTCTTTTTAGCTGAATTTGACACCTCAAGCATTTGCAAGATAGAAACCCAAGTGCACACCCAAGCAGCAACAGATACATGACCATTATCAAAATACTAATGCATTAACAACCATAATGGCAATGTTTGAACAACAGCAAGAGTAGACAAACACACAAGCTTTAATCCTTAAAGCTTTCTGTCTCTCTAGGGAAAAGAAAAAAACAATAGAAACACACAAATTAAAACAAAACAGCCTTCAGCTATAACATCAACTCCCCCTGAACCCAATCCTTAGAATTCCTCAGAGCTACTAGAGCTTTCTTCTCCTCCTGCTTGAGTGCATATTCAGTTAAAAAACAGCAAGTCAAACAATACTCTTTAAAAGGACAAGATTACTTACCTTCTTCAAGGGTGGCAAGGGTGTCTTGCAGCTTGGTGATTGTGTCACGAAGTGCCTCAATAGCTGCCACAGTATGAACCCTTCCTGTAGGAATCTTCAGTTTGAGCGTCTCATATTTATGTGTTGGGGCAGTGTCTGAGTCAGATTCCTTGTCGCTTGACACATCCACACCTTTACCCTTCTTGGAGTGGATTTGAGAGTATGCTATTCCAGACCTCTTACCCGGAACAAATTCAAGAGGAAACACAAGAGTTCTCACCAGCAAAAGTAGGAGGCGCTTTCTGATTCATCAGCACTGCAAAAATCAAGGATGGAAAGTACATACCTGCCTTGTTGTAGGTGATTCTTCCTCGTGCAAGAACCCTCTGGAATACAAACTCACCAAATTTTACCCTGTGCCCATGAGTCATCTAATAAAGAAATTTGCCCTTCTCGATTGGAGTTGAAGTGCGATTCTTAGTCGGCAGCCAGTTGTAACCCGATAACATCCACAGAGAGGCAAACCGCGGGGTACACCTTGTGGTAGAGAATGATTTCCAAGTCACTTTCTCTTGACACAAGAATCGTGCAACAGCATTGTTGCTGAAATTGTCACACTTGGCTGCAGCGATGGCTTCCTCAGCTGTAGGTACAGAAAACTCCAAGACCTTGTTGATGAGATCGGCGGAGAATTTGTATTTATATCCCCTAACCCATACCTTAACCTCATTTTGCCTGGTCTTCTCATGTGACAAATGAGCATAGAACTCACATATTACCTCGGGAATGTAAGGAGGCAAGAGTTCTCGATCTACTGTTGACTCCATCTTGCTACTCCTTATCATCACAACTATCTCAACAGATGCCTAAAAGCGGAAATCAACATACCTCTGACTCACGATTTCCCGGGTCAAGTAGTGTTGACACACCTTACGTGCTTCATCATTCTTGAAGCGTTTGGACTTGACTGCTTCACCAGAGGAGGTTGGGCTTTCAACAGCTTTGCCCTTTCCTTTTTGTCGCGATGAGGCTCTATGTGTGGCAGCCTTTGTAGGTGCATGCTTCGCCTTTTTGCTGAGTGGTTCTTCATCCTCTGTACTCAGCTCTACCACATCCTGAGCTTCCTTCTGTTTTCTCGAGATCTTCTTTCTCTTCACCGGAACAGAGTCTTGCTTCTTGCGCTCCTTTAGCCTCTCTCCGACAGACTGCAGCGGAATGTTGTCATCGGAGTCTTCATCCACCAATTCTAGCACACCACGTACCTCTAAAGTTGTTCTTGAAGATCTGCCCTTTTTCTCAGAAGAAACCCCCAAATTTGGATCTAGGGTTTCTGGGAAGGCCTCACGAGAACTCACAAAAGAAGGAGTTCTTGAGTCTTCAGCCACCTCTGATGGCTCTAGCGTGGGCTTCGTCGAGGTATGGATTGGAACTACTGATGAGTGAAGTACCATTGTTGTGCATGTGTTGACCGTTGCTTCTCTTGGTGCATCACGGACTGACTCGCCGGATTATGGGTTAGATGCAGAGGATCTTGAAGATGATGAAGATGATTCAACGGCGTATCTTGGACCACGACTTCCTCTTTTGTGAATCACCATCGTTCTGTTGAGAGAGAGAGAATGCAGACTCTCAGTTGAACTTGGAAAAGATGAAAGAGGAAGACTCTGCAACTTCCCTTTTTAAAGCTTCTCTCTCCTGTCTCCCATGGAAAGCGGTCCCACGTGCCCACTAATCACGTATTTTCAAATATTTGAAAAATATCCAAAAATGGCAAGTAAATCAAAACCATTTCCTTAATCAGTTTTAGGATTGTCTAGAGATCTCTTTGCCCAATCTTCAACTCCCTTGACCTACATACGACTTTAACATCCACATATTCATCAAGGTAAAAACTCAAAGTATAATGATCAATCAGTAGTTACCCAACGAGTTTAGTTGTTCTTTTCCTTGGATTTTTAGCCCCTGAGATGTGTCATGATCACACACCCTCTACCACACGCGCTAGCTCAGGAACTGACCCACTAAGGCATATCGTGCTATAACATGATTCTTATGGCATGACTGCTTCCTCACTTTTTGCTAGCTTTCACACTCTCATGTCTTCATCCCATAGGAGTTTTCAACATTTATCCAACACTGGAGGGCGGCTGGATTTGCATTCCCCCTTCTTTCTTTTTTTTTGAAATTTTTATATTGATGTGCTATCTCACGATCTTGTCTCATGATTCTCTTGGTTTTTTTTTTTCTTCTTGGCATTTTTGCCCTTCTGCTCCTTGTACTCCACTCTCAGTGTGAAACCTGTACTGCCTATGAGACGACATGAGAGGCAGCTCTTTTCCATTTGTGCATAAGAAGCTCCATGCTGAGTCTGAGTCTGATATACCTGGTGTGCTAGTTCTTGTGTCAGCTCAGCATGCTCGATAAGAGAGTTAGTGTTCACACACCCCAATTGCTTTGCGTAAACTTATAAAGCGATTGAGATCCAATGGTTTAGTAAACAAATCAGCTAATTGCAACTCAGTAACAACATGATCAATCATTACCTTTTTATCTTCAACTAGCTCTCTTATGAAATGATGTCTTATGTCGATATGCTTGGTTCTGGAGTGTTTAACTGGGTTCTTTGAGAAGTGAATGGCACTTTTGTTATCACAATACACCAGTAGAGGTCCAGAGTCCATCCCATAGTCCGAAGCCATCTGCTTCATCCATAGCAACTGAGTACAGCCACTCCCCATAGCGATGTATTCAGCTTCTGAGGTAGACAGTGAGGTAGAGCTCTGCTTCTTGCTGTGCCATGACACCAAGTTATTTCCCAGAAAGAAACAACCACCACTTGTGCTTCTTCTATCCAATAGATTTCCAGCCCAATCTGCATCACAATATCCAACAAGGTTGTTGTTCGATGTCTTTGAGTAGTACACCCCAAGATCAGCTGTTCCTTTTACATATTTGATGATCCTTTTGACTGCTTGAAGATGTGAGTTCCTTGGATCAACTTGAAATCTAGCACACACACCAACACTGAGACTCATATTTGGTCTGCTTGATGTGAGGTACAGAAGACTTCCTATCATTCCACGATAGAGTTTGGAATCAACCTTCACCCCTTCTTCATCCTTCGACAGCTTGGTGGTGGTGCTCATAGGTGTGCTCGAAGTCTTGCTACTGTCTAGTCCAAATCTCTTTACCAAGTTCCTTGCATACATGCTTTGACTTATAAATATTCCTTCATCATCTTGAGCTATTTGTAGTCCCAAAAAGTACTTCAACTCCCCACACATACTCATCTCAAACTCCTTGGCCATCTTGTCAACAAACACATCAACCAACTTCTTTGAAGTCTCACCAAAGATAATATCATCCACATAAATCTAGACAACCATCAACTCAGATTCATGAGATAGTATGAAGAGGGTCTTGTCTACACTACCTCGTGTGTAGCCACACGAAATCAAGAAGCTCGTGAGTCTCTCATACCAAGCTCGAGGTGCTTGCTTCAGCCCATACAG
Source organism: Euclidium syriacum (assembly GCA_900116095.1). Lineage (NCBI taxonomy): Eukaryota > Viridiplantae > Streptophyta > Magnoliopsida > Brassicales > Brassicaceae > Euclidium > Euclidium syriacum. The sequence continues at coordinate 2,486,174 of FPAK01000015.1, read as the reverse complement.
TGCTTTGTTCAACTTGTACACATAGTCAGGATGATGAACATCTTCAAAACCCTTGGGTTGCTCAACATAGACTTCTTCTTGAAGATAACCATTCAAGAAAGCGCTTTTGACATCCATTTGGTATACTTTGAAGTTTAGTATACATGCCATTCCTAGAAAGAATCTGATAGACTCGAGTCTTGCCACTGGAGCAAAGGTTTCATCAAAATCGACACCTTCTACTTGAGAGTATCCTTGTGCCAGCAAGCAAGCCTTGTTCCGCACTACCACATCATCTGCATCACACTTTTCTTGAAGATCTACTTGGTGCCGACTACATTTCCTTATGTAGGTCGTGGAACCAGTACCCAGACTTCATTTCTGACGAATTTTTCCAGTTCTTCCTCCATAGCTACTATCCTGTAGTCATCTTCAAGTGCAACAACATGATTGGTAGGTTCTCGCTTTGATACGAAGCAACCAAACATGACCATCTCTTGAAAACCAGTAGACGCATATTTCGCCATCTTCATGTAGTCACGTACCACCCCTCTAGTTCTTCTCTCACCATTTACATCACCAATTACATCATCTGGTGAGTGATGTCGATGAACTTGAGTTGGTGACCTATCTGATGTGGTATTCCCTGTGGTATCGTCTTCAGAGTGATCCTCTGATTCTTTATTTGGTCCAACCAACGGTTTGTTGTTCCCAGCTCCTGGTTCAGAGTCACATTCTGAGTCCTCCACATCTACATACCGATACGATGTATCATCGAACACAACATTGACTGATTCCTCAATAGTTGTAGTCCTCTTGTTGTAGACTCTGAACGCTGAGCTAGTTCCTGAGTAACCCAGGAAGAACCCTTCGTCACTTCGTGAGTCAAACTTGCCAAGATGATCCTTGTCATTCATGATGTACACCGTGCAACCAAACACATGAAAATAACTCAGGTTAGGTATCTTTCCTTTCCATAACTCATTATGGTGTTTTAGGGTTCCTTTCTGATGTACCCATTTGATGATGTA
>FPAK01000041.1:0-50206 GCA_900116095.1 Euclidium syriacum | reverse complement strand
TCAACTTCTAATTATTTATAATTAGAGAGGTTCGTTTTTGGAAAAGTATAAAGTAAGAAAACAAGAGGAAACCTCGGAAAAAGGATGTATTATTAATAATTTAAGTTACAAGGGTGTCAACTCGAGATGCCGAGTTGACTTTATCAAAGAGAAGTAAAACCTAGGCGATCTAGTTCATCTTGTCTCCCATTCTGAATGAATATTATTAGTGAGGGGGTATGTATTTATATATCCTTAATAGTCGGTCTTATTAAGCCCATGGGCTAACCTCGGAAAAATGGAATATTTCCATTTTTCCAAGACTAGGGAATCTGTGATAAGATTTGATCTTATACTGTCCGAGCTTTAGACTTCGGCCTAGGACGATGTTGTTTATACCCCAGCTTTGGACACTAAATTCGATCATTCTTTACTGAGGTATCCCTCGGTCATCTGGGCAAAGGGTTAATATTCTTGTTGTCGAACTTATAACCTAATAAGTTATCAGGGAAGAGGTCGGCAGAGACTGAACTCCAATTATTGCCAAACTATTGATAAAGGGGTAGGACCCCACCATCAACAAATGTCATCAAACTTGTCGCCACCAATTACATCACCTGGAGCCAGCATGTGCGATTCCTTCTTGAAGGTCACAGCCTTCAAGCCTTCATCTCCGACACTGATGCTCCTCCTGCCTCCATCATACTGGGTTGAACTTCTAATTATTTGTAATTAGAGGGGTTCGATTTAGGAAAAGTATTAAGTAAATAAAGCAAAAAGAGACCTCGGAAGAAGAACTTTATTAATGATATGAATTACAAAGGTGTTAGCTCGGAATGCCGAGTTAACTTTATCAAAGAGAAGTAATTAAACATAGGTGATCTAGTAATTCTTCTCCCCGATTCTGAATGGATCTTATTAGTGAAGGGGGGGGGGGTATGTATTTATATATCCTTAATAGTCGGGTATTGTAAGCCCATGGGCTAACCTCGGAAAAAATGGAATATTTCCATTTTTTCCAAGACTAGGGAATCTGTGATAAGATTTGATCTTATACTGTCCGAACTCTAGACTTCAGCTTAGGACGATGTTGTTTACACCCCTTCTTCGGACACTAAATTCGATCATTCTTTACTGAGGTATCCCTCGGTCATTTGGCCGAGGGTTAATGTTCCTGTTGCCGGGACTTATAACCCGAGATGTTATCAGAGAAAGGTTAGCAGGGACCGAACCTCAATTATTGCCAAACTATTGATAAGGGGTAGAACCCCACCATCAACAATAAGTCCCCCCCCAGTTCGTTCGAGGATATCTTCGGGCAGCGTTGGCAAATTTCCATTTTGACTAGTTTGTCAATAAATGAAGTTCGGTATTGGTCGATATTCATCTTTAATAACTTTTAATAGTCTTGAATCTTTGTCTTCAATTTGGTGCGAAAAAGATCAGATAACGAAAAGTCTCGCTCGCACAAACTTTTTGGTTTTCATAAAAACCTTTCAATTCCCAGGTGACGTGTCATCTCGAAAACGGACGAAATTAAATGAAAAGAAAAGCGCCTCCTCTTGCCTATGGTACTTGCTAATCAGGTCCTTTCATTGCTGTAAACGAAGCGTCAATCACCATTTGTTCGTCCTATAAAACTGTTGTTTTACGATTAATTTCCTAAAATCAACTTTCCACTCTCCGAGGTAATCTTCGATCTTCCTTATTTGATTAATACTCCATTTAATTATGTATGAAAGAAACAATTATGAGGTTTCGATTTCCAGAAACACACTCTCCTGGCCGGAAATTCCAGAAGTCGGAACTTCCCTCTTTCCTAGATTTGAAATTGGATCAATCAGGAGGAGAGCTCAAAATCCTAAAGAAATTGAAATCGTAGTTCCGGTGTCCGATCAGAGACCTTGGACTCCACCACTGGGTTATTTCTGCCTTTACGAAAGCTTTTTCTCCGAAGCCAACCTCTGGTTTCCAATCCCGCAGTTAATGGTAAGCTTCTGCGCCTGTCGAGGAATGACGATGTATCAACTAACTCCCAACTCTGTCAAAATCATCACCGTGCTCCTAGTACTTGCGGCTCGGTGCAATATTCAATTAAATTCTTGGAAACTTGAAGAGTTGACGAACTTCTCGAGTGCTGGAAACCCGGAGGGAACCGTCAAACTTAGCATCAAACCCAAGAAGAAAATCCTCACCGGATTTCGTTCAAGCACAAAGTCGTGGTTCCGAAGCTACTTTTATGTCCGAATCAACAAAGCTTACAATTATAAACTTGATGCCACAATCTTCCGAAACTGGAAGATCATAATTAGTAGAAACTAGATATTCTCTTCCTCTTTCTGTTCGGATTCTAACCTTATTTTGTTTCTTTTCAGTTAAACCAAGCTGCTTCCGAGCTCCCCGCCAAACTTCTCCGACGAATTCGAAAAACTTAAAGAGCAGGGTCTTCAGAGGGGCGACATACTCTCTTCCCATTTTTACAAAGCTCGCTCCTGGGCCAGTATGCTCTCTCCGAACTTCCTGATCCTTTCCAAACTTATACTCATTCATGATCGATCTTACAGGACGAGAAGATTGGGAAGGACTCGACTTTTCTTCTAAAATGAAAAGATCAAACCCTGAAGGAGCTTCCGGCAGTTATCAAGATATTCTTCCGAGGAAAAGGGAGAACTCTGAGGCCGTGAGGCCGCAAAAAAGAAAAATGCCGAAGTTGCTGAAGCTGCAAAGAGGAAAAACGCGGAGAACAAAAAGCTTATCTTGCTGATAAAGGAGCAACACGCATTCAAATTCGAGTTCGATGGTGCGGACTTGCTCTTTAAGGACAAGAAGAAAAGTACCACACTCTTGCATAAGACGAGCGGTTTTGACAATCGTCTGCCCGAGGTCTGCTGCGAATCGGATACTTTGGAGGCCCTTTCTTGTTCACTTTTTAAGGTAAACAACCGAGCCGAATTCTTCCTTTTCTTCGGGTCCTTCTACAAATCCTAAAATTTTTTTTATATATATACTGCAGTCGGTGGGTTTCGTCGGTCAGTCGTTCTTTCGGTATGAAAAGAGAATTGCACAATCTAATCTAAAGATCGATTCCCTTCAAATCGAGAACGAATATTTAGAGAAGAGATCCCTTGATGCCGAGAAAGTTTTATCTGAAGCGTGAAGCGAAATCGACGATAAAAACAAACGCTTGGGTAAAGTGAAGGCGTAGTTTACGGAGGAAGAATCAAAAATTTCCGAAGTTTTCGAGGAAAATTCTCGGCTAATCACCGAACCAGCTGAGGTTAAACGTGCTGAAAATTAATTGATATCTCGGAGGAACGGGATGTCAATAAAGCTATTCTAGACTCCAAGTGTGCTGAAAGTTACCAAAAGGGGCAACGTGCGGTCCTCGACGTCTGTCAGAAGAAATTAAATCGATTACGCGGATCCTTTGATAAGTTTTCCGAGGAGTATTCTGAGGCTTTCAGAAAAGCCAATAAATATGGGCAGGCCGCAGCTATTGCTCTGAATCTTCGTTTTCTTCTGGACAAGGGACTCCCTATCCCGGAAGAGGATATTGTTGAAGCCGAGGAGGAACGCGACCGACTTGCCGAGTTTGCAAATACTATCTTGATTCCAGAGTTCAAAAATGAAGATTTTAATGCTTTTATTAGAAATCTTTGTATTATAGCCTCTGACTTGACTCTCATCTTTGTATTTGTGCGTCTTGAATAAAATTCTTTCTTCTTCTTTGTTTTCCTAACTTATGAACTTTTGTACATAAAAATCTTGATCCAGTTGTGACGTCTTCGGATGTTTAATAAACTTTGCTTCTCGTATGATTGGATTCGAAATTTTGTTTCTCCTATGATTGGATTTGTTTACTCAATATTTCAAAACTTAATATTTTCAAAACCCGGAAATAGCAAAACAAAATAAGGCGCGCTTTCCCTATTTGTTCGCATAAAGTTTTACAATATGTCATACTTTATCAGACTAATTGTCGAACTTTTTCTTTCGGTAAAGAATGTGTAAGAGATTTTTTTTGCATTTCGTACCCTTTAATCTCTCGGCCTTACTTTATCAGGCTTCGAATTCTTTTAGGCAATTTTTTCTATTAAGACAACTGTCCTAATTCTGGTCGAGAACGTGATCAAGGTTCCGACTTTTGTATGAACCTCGGCATAGTTGAGTCGTAAACTTCTAGACTAAAACCGGGAATCATGGTTTTGTAGTTGAACCCTTTGAAAGGCTGCCTACGTACCCACGGAGGGACCAAGCCACACGTAGTTCAAGTTTTTGGATATCTGTTGATTATCTCGAGGAACCCGAAATATCAACGTTTTTTTTTCCCTTCGGGGAAAATCTAGGCTCCTCCCCTCCGACCTTTCTTGGAAGTTCGTCCTAAGTATTGCTGCCTTTCTAAAGTTCTGCCAAGAATTCAGCAGATGTTGGTTTTTTCTTGTTGACTGCGGTTATTACGAGAGAATAATTCGGGGTTTCCTCTTCATTCCGTGTTTCGCGTCGGAGTTTCTTTTTTGTTACGGAGCATCTCCGAGCCATCTTCTGGTCGCCTCGAACTTTGAAATATCCTTTTAGAGTTGGGAATTTTAAGCACTGGTGATAGGTAGATGGAACGGCTTCCATAGAGTATAACCAAGGGGTTCCAACAATCGCGTTGCAGATGGTGGCTCTTTCTACTACCTCGAACTTCACAATTTTCGTTACTGGGAGTTTGATGGTTCCAACAGTTGAAACTGTGTCTCCTCCGAAAGCTGTTAAGTGTTTTACCTGAGCTTTAATCTTCTGATCCTTGACCTCCATCTTCTGAAGTGTATCTAAAGATATAACGTCTACTGAGCTTCCAGTGTCAACGAGTATCCTCTTGACGTCATAGTCACCTATCTGAAGTTCGTTTAAAAGTGGATCATTGTGAGCAGCGTCAATCCCCTTCAAATCTTCGGTAGTAAATGTCAATTCTTTTTGTAAAGTAGCACTTCGTGGAATATGATCCGCGGATAGCCTAAAGATGCTTCGCTGAATTGATCGAACGGAGTCCTCACAATTTTCAAATCCCCCCATTATCATGTTAATCTTTTTCTTTTGAGTTGGAGGCAGTGAGGGTAGAGCTTCTCCTTCTTCTGTGTCCTCGCGAGGAGGTTGGTTTTCCTCATTTTCTCGTGTTTTTCGCTTCTCCTTTTCTCGGTCTTGCTCAAATCGGATAGCCATTAGATTATTCTTCAGGTTCCGACAGTCCGCAGTCTTATGGCTCGGTCTTTTGTGATACTCGCACCAGGGGAGGGTCATCGTCAGGGTCTCGGGTATAAGTATACTTTGACTAATCCTTCCGAGGCGCCTCTTATAGTGAGTTCGTCATGGAAAAAGTTATTTTTGACTTTGAGGTTGATCCTTTTCAACTCGTCGTCCTTCTCCTTTCTCCTATGGTTTCATTTCTTTTTTTATCTTAGTGGATCCGTGTACCTTTGCGAGTTCGGCACGATTCTCTTCAATCCTTATATGAGTATTTGCTCGGTGAAACGCGTCGTTCATAGATTGGGAATGGTGAGCAGACAATTCATCCCAAAACCTCGACTGATACCATGTTGCCGCACTGAGTGCTCCGATTCTAGGTCGTCATCGATCCTTAGTCGGGAGTAAATTGCTTTGAACCTCTTCATGAAATCTCGGAGTGGCTCTTTCGGTCCTTGCTTCACTGCGTAGATGTCTGATGTGGTTGCTTGTTGTTCCAGATGCAACATGTACTATTTTGGAGAAGGCTTCTCGGAGCTTGGCAAAACAACTGATTGAGTTGGGAGGCAGACTAGTAAACCAGGCTTGGGCATCTCCTCTTAAGCTCTGTAGGAAGAGTTGACATCTTCCTTTATCTTCTTCCCCTCTTTGGAACTCAGCTCGTCCCACCTTGACCAAAAATGCCCTCATGTAGACTGCTGGATCCCCGGTTCCATTGTAGGTTGGGAGTCTTAGCTTATCATTGAGTGGTACTCGTGCTCGTGTGATATTGTGGGTGAACAGACTTCTTTCCGTTTCTGCTAGTAGTTGATCAACTTCGGGGGCGATGCTTGTCGCTTTTTGAACTAAAGTTTGCATCTCTTCTAATTCCATTTTTAAGATCGCGATTGATTGGTCGGTATTGGGGGTCTGGACTCCATCATCCCCACTTCTCTAACTTCGGCGGGTGGTGGATGTCCTGGGTTCTCTTGAACTATTCTGATCGTCCTCGAATGTTACTCGTTGAGTGGCGGTTCGCGGAGGCCTTACCGAAGTTGTTCTGAGGGTTTGATTATGATTCTGAGCTCTCAAAGCTTGGAGTTCTTCTGATGTGATCGCGAGTTAATCAGTCAAGCTTCGCTTTACTTGTTGTTGGTGGCTAATTTGTTCTTCCAGGCAATCCTCGCGTGGTGGCTGCGTTCTCACCATTGCTCTTTCATTGGCTGTTTCGGGAGTTACCACTTCTACTATACTGGGAATTCGATTTATCGTCCGATGTTCTTCTCTATTATTTGAAGATGACGTTGTTGAAGGTTGCTCGTCTGATCGAGGCTCAGAACGAGGTGTTGTCGTTATGCTTGGTTGCTCCTGAACATTCTGAGTTTCGATCGTTGAAGTCCCGAATGTTTGATTAATAGGGGTTACGAATCCTTGTTCTCCGGTTTGACTGGGCGTAGCTTGGGGATAATTTAGTTCGCAAACTATGGAGTCGCGATTCTCAAACAAAGCTCTAGCGGACTCCTTGGTCTGACGAGTAGTATCCTGAACTGTAGCTTTTTCCTCGTCGATGACATCCGCGATTTCACCATCTCGACGTTCCTCTATGAGTGGCTCCTGCGTGTTCATCTTCTTACTTTCCGAGATCCCGCTTTTCTTTTTCCTAAAAGTGCTCCTCCCCCTAACTGGCTCGCCAAATGTAGATATTGGGTTCAATTTCTAATTATTTGTAATTAGATGGGTTCGTTTTTGGAAGAGTATTAAGTAAAGAAAGCAAAAGAGATCTCGGAAGAAGAACTTTATTAATGATTTGAATTAGCTCGGAATGCCGAGTTAACTTTATCAAAGAGAAGTAATTAAACCTAGGTGATCTAGTAATTCTTCTCCCCGATTCTGAATGGATCTTATTAGTGAAGAGGGGTATGTATTTATATATCCTTAATAGTCGGTCTTGTAAGCCCATGGGCTAACCTCGGAAAAATGGAATATTTCCATTTTTCCAAGACTAGGGAATCTGTGATAAGATTTGATCTTATACTGTCCGAACTCTAGACTTCCGCTTAGGACGATGTTGTTTACACCCCTGCTTCAGACACTAAATTCGATCATTCTTTACTGAGGTATCCCTCGGTCATTTGGGCCGAGGGTTAATGTTCCTGTTGCCGGGACTTATAACCCGAGATGTTATCAGAGAAAGGTTAGCAGGGACCCGACCTCAATTATTGCCAAACTATTGATAAGGGGTAGAACCCCACCATCAACAATAAGTCCCCCCCCAGTTCGTTCGAGGATATCTTCGGGCAGCGTTGGCAAATTTCCATTTTGACTAGTTTGTCAATAAATGAAGTTCGGTATTGGTCGATATTCATCTTTAATAACTTTTAATAGTCTTGAATCTTTGTCTTCAATTTGGTGCGAAAAAGATCAGATAACGAAAAGTCTCGCTCGCACAAACTTTTTGGTTTTCATAAAAACCTTTCAATTCCCAGGTGACGTGTCATCTCGAAAACGGACGAAATTAAATGAAAAGAAAAGCGCCTCCTCTTGCCTATGGTACTTGCTAATCAGGTCCTTTCATTGCTGTAAACGAAGCGTCAATCACCATTTGTTCGTCCTATAAAACTGTTGTTTTACGATTAATTTCCCTAAAATCAACTTTCCACTCTCCGAGGTAATCTTCGATCTTCCTTATTTGATTAATACTCCATTTAATTATGTATGAAAGAAACAATTATGAGGTTTCGATTTCCAGAAACACACTCTCCTGGCCGGAAATTCCAGAAGTCGGAACTTCCCTCTTTCCTAGATTTGAAATTGGATCAATCAGGAGGAGAGCTCAAAATCCTAAAGAAATTGAAATCGTAGTTCCGGTGTCCGATCAGAGACCTTGGACTCCACCACTGGGTTATTTCTGCCTTTACGAAAGCTTTTTCTCCGAAGCCAACCTCTGGTTTCCAATCCCGCAGTTAATGGTAAGCTTCTGCGCCTGTCGAGGAATGACGATGTATCAACTAACTCCCAACTCTGTCAAAATCATCACCGTGCTCCTAGTACTTGCGGCTCGGTGCAATATTCAATTAAATTCTTGGAAACTTGAAGAGTTGACGAACTTCTCGAGTGCTGGAAACCCGGAGGGAACCGTCAAACTTAGCATCAAACCCAAGAAGAAAATCCTCACCGGATTTCGTTCAAGCACAAAGTCGTGGTTCCGAAGCTACTTTTATGTCCGAATCAACAAAGCTTACAATTATAAACTTGATGCCACAATCTTCCGAAACTGGAAGATCATAATTAGTAGAAACTAGATATTCTCTTCCTCTTTCTGTTCGGATTCTAACCTTATTTTGTTTCTTTTCAGTTAAACCAAGCTGCTTCCGAGCTCCCCCGCCAAACTTCTCCGACGAATTCGAAAAACTTAAAGAGCAGGGTCTTCAGAGGGGCGACATACTCTCTTCCCATTTTTACAAAGCTCGCTCCTGGGCCAGTATGCTCTCTCCGAACTTCCTGATCCTTTCCAAACTTATACTCATTCATGATCGATCTTACAGGACGAGAAGATTGGGAAGGACTCGACTTTTCTTCTAAAATGAAAAGATCAAACCCTGAAGGAGCTTCCGGCAGTTATCAAGATATTCTTCCGAGGAAAAGGGAGAACTCTGAGGCCGTGAGGCCGCAAAAAAGAAAAATGCCGAAGTTGCTGAAGCTGCAAAGAGGAAAAACGCGGAGAACAAAAAGCTTATCTTGCTGATAAAGGAGCAACACGCATTCAAATTCGAGTTCGATGGTGCGGACTTGCTCTTTAAGGACAAGAAGAAAAGTACCACACTCTTGCATAAGACGAGCGGTTTTGACAATCGTCTGCCCGAGGTCTGCTGCGAATCGGATACTTTGGAGGCCCTTTCTTGTTCACTTTTTAAGGTAAACAACCGAGCCGAATTCTTCCTTTTCTTCGGGTCCTTCTACAAATCCTAAAATTTTTTTTATATATATACTGCAGTCGGTGGGTTTCGTCGGTCAGTCGTTCTTTCGGTATGAAAAGAGAATTGCACAATCTAATCTAAAGATCGATTCCCTTCAAATCGAGAACGAATATTTAGAGAAGAGATCCCTTGATGCCGAGAAAGTTTTATCTGAAGCGTGAAGCGAAATCGACGATAAAAACAAACGCTTGGGTAAAGTGAAGGCGTAGTTTACGGAGGAAGAATCAAAAATTTCCGAAGTTTTCGAGGAAAATTCTCGGCTAATCACCGAACCAGCTGAGGTTAAACGTGCTGAAAATTAATTGATATCTCGGAGGAACGGGATGTCAATAAAGCTATTCTAGACTCCAAGTGTGCTGAAAGTTACCAAAAGGGGCAACGTGCGGTCCTCGACGTCTGTCAGAAGAAATTAAATCGATTACGCGGATCCTTTGATAAGTTTTCCGAGGAGTATTCTGAGGCTTTCAGAAAAGCCAATAAATATGGGCAGGCCGCAGCTATTGCTCTGAATCTTCGTTTTCTTCTGGACAAGGGACTCCCTATCCCGGAAGAGGATATTGTTGAAGCCGAGGAGGAACGCGACCGACTTGCCGAGTTTGCAAATACTATCTTGATTCCAGAGTTCAAAAATGAAGATTTTAATGCTTTTATTAGAAATCTTTGTATTATAGCCTCTGACTTGACTCTCATCTTTGTATTTGTGCGTCTTGAATAAAATTCTTTCTTCTTCTTTGTTTTCCTAACTTATGAACTTTTGTACATAAAAATCTTGATCCAGTTGTGACGTCTTCGGATGTTTAATAAACTTTGCTTCTCGTATGATTGGATTCGAAATTTTGTTTCTCCTATGATTGGATTTGTTTACTCAATATTTCAAAACTTAATATTTTCAAAACCCGGAAATAGCAAAACAAAATAAGGCGCGCTTTCCCTATTTGTTCGCATAAAGTTTTACAATATGTCATACTTTATCAGACTAATTGTCGAACTTTTTCTTTCGGTAAAGAATGTGTAAGAGATTTTTTTTGCATTTCGTACCCTTTAATCTCTCGGCCTTACTTTATCAGGCTTCGAGATTCTTTTAGGCAATTTTTTCTATTAAGACAACTGTCCTAATTCTGGTCGAGAACGTGATCAAGGTTCCGACTTTTGTATGAACCTCGGCATAGTTGAGTCGTAAACTTCTAGACTAAAACCGGGAATCATGGTTTTGTAGTTGAACCCTTTGAAAGGCTGCCTACGTACCCACGGAGGGACCAAGCCACACGTAGTTCAAGTTTTTGGATATCTGTTGATTATCTCGAGGAACCCGAAATATCAACGTTTTTTTTTCCCTTCGGAGAAAATCTAGGCTCCTCCCCTCCGACCTTTCTTGGAAGTTCGTCCTAAGTATTGCTGCCTTTCTAAAGTTCTGCCAAGAATTCAGCAGATGTTGGTTTTTTCTTGTTGACTGCGGTTATTACGAGAGAATAATTCGGGGTTTCCTCTTCATTCCGTGTTTCGCGTCGGAGTTTCTTTTTGTTACGGAGCATCTCCGAGCCATCTTCTGGTCGCCTCGAACTTTGAAATATCCTTTTAGAGTTGGGAATTTTAAGCACTGGTGATAGGTAGATGGAACGGCTTCCATAGAGTATAACCAAGGGGTTCCAACAATCGCGTTGCAGATTGTGGCTCTTTCTACTACCTCGAACTTCACAATTTTCGTTACTGGGAGTTTGATGGTTCCAACAGTTGAAACTGTGTCTCCTCCGAAAGCTGTTAAGTGTTTTACCTGAGCTTTAATCTTCTGATCCTTGACCTCCATCTTCTGAAGTGTATCTAAAGATATAACGTCTACTGAGCTTCCAGTGTCAACGAGTATCCTCTTGACGTCATAGTCACCTATCTGAAGTTCGTTTAAAAGTGGATCATTGTGAGCAGCGTCAATCCCCTTCAAATCTTCGGTAGTAAATGTCAATTCTTTTTGTAAAGTAGCACTTCGTGGAATATGATCCGCGGATAGCCTAAAGATGCTTCGCTGAATTGATCGAACGGAGTCCTCACAATTTTCAAATCCCCCATTATCATGTTAATCTTTTTCTTTTGAGTTGGAGGCAGTGAGGGTAGAGCTTCTCCTTCTTCTGTGTCCTCGCGAGGAGGTTGGTTTTCCTCATTTTCTCGTGTTTTTCGCTTCTCCTTTTCTCGGTCTTGCTCAAATCGGATAGCCATTAGATTATTCTTCAGGTTCCGACAGTCCGCAGTCTTATGGCTCGGTCTTTTGTGATACTCGCACCAGGGGAGGGTCATCGTCAGGGTCTCGGGTATAAGTATACTTTGACTAATCCTTCCGAGGCGCCTCTTATAGTGAGTTCGTCATGGAAAAAGTTATTTTTGACTTTGAGGTTGATCCTTTTCAACTCGTCGTCCTTCTCCTTTCTCCTATGGTTTCATTTCTTTTTTTTATCTTAGTGGATCCGTGTACCTTTGCGAGTTCGGCACGATTCTCTTCAATCCTTATATGAGTATTTGCTCGGTGAAACGCGTCGTTCATAGATTGGGAATGGTGAGCAGACAATTCATCCCAAAACCTCGACTGATACCATGTTGCCGCACTGAGTGCTCCGATTCTAGGTCGTCATCGATCCTTAGTCGGGAGTAAATTGCTTTGAACCTCTTCATGAAATCTCGGAGTGGCTCTTTCGGTCCTTGCTTCACTGCGTAGATGTCTGATGTGGTTGCTTGTTGTTCCAGATGCAACATGTACTATTTTGGAGAAGGCTTCTCGGAGCTTGGCAAAACAACTGATTGAGTTGGGAGGCAGACTAGTAAACCAGGCTTGGGCATCTCCTCTTAAGCTCTGTAGGAAGAGTTGACATCTTCCTTTATCTTCTTCCCCTCTTTGGAACTCAGCTCGTCCCACCTTGACCAAAAATGCCCTCATGTAGACTGCTGGATCCCCGGTTCCATTGTAGGTTGGGAGTCTTAGCTTATCATTGAGTGGTACTCGTGCTCGTGTGATATTGTGGGTGAACAGACTTCTTTCCGTTTCTGCTAGTAGTTGATCAACTTCGGGGGCGATGCTTGTCGCTTTTTGAACTAAAGTTTGCATCTCTTCTAATTCCATTTTTAAGATCGCGATTGATTGGTCGGTATTGGGGGTCTGGACTCCATCATCCCCACTTCTCTAACTTCGGCGGGTGGTGGATGTCCTGGGTTCTCTTGAACTATTCTGATCGTCCTCGAATGTTACTCGTTGAGTGGCGGTTCGCGGAGGCCTTACCGAAGTTGTTCTGAGGGTTTGATTATGATTCTGAGCTCTCAAAGCTTGGAGTTCTTCTGATGTGATCGCGAGTTAATCAGTCAAGCTTCGCTTTACTTGTTGTTGGTGGCTAATTTGTTCTTCCAGGCAATCCTCGCGTGGTGGCTGCGTTCTCACCATTGCTCTTTCATTGGCTGTTTCGGGAGTTACCACTTCTACTATACTGGGAATTCGATTTATCGTCCGATGTTCTTCTCTATTATTTGAAGATGGCGTTGTTGAAGGTTGCTCGTCTGATCGAGGCTCAGAACGAGGTGTTGTCGTTATGCTTGGTTGCTCCTGAACATTCTGAGTTTCGATCGTTGAAGTCCCGAATGTTTGATTAATAGGGGTTACGAATCCTTGTTCTCCGGTTTGACTGGGCGTAGCTTGGGGATAATTTAGTTCGCAAACTATGGAGTCGCGATTCTCAAACAAAGCTCTAGCGGACTCCTTGGTCTGACGAGTAGTATCCTGAACTGTAGCTTTTTCCTCGTCGATGACATCCGCGATTTCACCATCTCGACGTTCCTCTATGAGTGGCTCCTGCGTGTTCATCTTCTTACTTTCCGAGATCCCGCTTTTCTTTTTCCTAAAAGTGCTCCTCCCCCTAACTGGCGCGCCAAATGTAGATATTGGGTTCAATTTCTAATTATTTGTAATTAGATGGGTTCGTTTTTGGAAGAGTATTAAGTAAAGAAAGCAAAAGAGATCTCGGAAGAAGAACTTTATTAATGATTTGAATTAGCTCGGAATGTCGAGTTAACTTTATCAAAGAGAAGTAATTAAACCTAGGTGATCTAGTAATTCTTCTCCCCGATTCTGAATGGATCTTATTAGTGAAGAGGGGTATGTATTTATATATCCTTAATAGTCGGTCTTGTAAGCCCATGGGCTATCCTCGAAAAAATGGAATATTTCCATTTTTCCAAGACTAGGGAATCTGTGATAAGATTTGATCTTATACTGTCCGAGCTCTAGACTTCGACTTAGGACAATGTTGTTAACACCCCCGCTTCGGACACTAAATTCGATCATTCTTTACTGAGGTATACCTCGGTCATCTGGGCCAAGGGTTAATATTCCTGTTGCTGGGACTTATAACCCGAGAAGTTATCAGGGAAAGATCGGCAGGGATCGAACCTCAATTATTGCCAAACTATTGATAAGGGGTAGAACCCCACCATCAACAGGTGTGTCGACCGACACAAGTGGTTGTGTCGATCAACACACAGGCCGAACCAAAATAATGATTTTGGTTTAACGGTTTAATTAAACATTGGTTTAGACCAAAGGTTAATTAGGTTTTTCACAAATTGTTATATATATGATATGTGCATGACTTTGTGATTTTAACCTAGTTTACAACCACCACCATAAACACAGAAATCCCAAGAGCTTCCTTCAGAGGTTCGAGATTCATCCATTAGATTCAGTTTTAAATATGAAACACATGATCCTTAGACCTAGAATTTGTCATTAGGGTTTATTAAATATGATTTAAAACCTTATCAAATTCCTTCATTGGTAGTTGACCCAATGTTCTAATTGAATCTATTGCATGATTGTTAAATTGGGTGAATTTAATTAATGTGAAAATCATCTAAGAATCGAAATTGTGTTCTAGGGTTTTCGGTGTCGACCGTCACACAGGTTGTGTCGATCGACACGCCCTAAAATTAATTAAAATTTTAGGTTTCGATCGAAGATCGAATTCTCTTGAATCCCTATGTGTCGACTGGCACAAGGGTTGCGTCGATCGACACTAGCTTGTAATCGTTATCGGTTTAATTGATACAGATTTGTGTTGATCGACACTGATCGGTAATCGCGATCAGTTTTTTGCGGATGTAGTGTCGATCGACACTAGCGTAGTGTATCGATCGACACTGATCCGATTCGGGCTGTGTCGACCTACACTAATGTAGTGTCGATCGACACTGGTTGGTTATTGCGATTGGTTTAATCGGTTATCCCGATTAATCGCGATTGATTTGGTTTGAGTCGTGTCGACCGACACTAATGTAGTGTCGATCGACATGGTCTCAGAACGTGAAATCACAACACCAATCCCGCATTCTAGAATAATTAAAACCTTAATTAGATTAGTTGTTTTAATTTGTTTCAAACTCTCTAGGATACATATTTGATATGTATTACTTCTAAAAGATTTGTTCCTCAACAATATCAAATTTTAATGTCTTCCCAATCTTTTCAACTGTCAAAGCTCATTTCATTGTGTGATGAGTTTGCCAAAGCAAGGTGTCCACAATTACATGAGTAAGGTAGGTGGTAATCGTTACCACATGACTTAAAGGTTTGGTTTATTTGACTAGGCTATCAAAATAGTTTTGGGCTTAGAGACATAGGGTTGGGTTAAACATAGGATATTATCCACAACCAAGAGTTATATTATATATAATTAGCAAGGTTGTTGCTTACCAAGATAACTGAAATTTGGGCGATGAGCCAAAGCTCACTCAAGTTTTAGTGAAGTATGGGTCTTGGATTATTATATTCATTTAGAGGAAATAAATTTTAAATATATTGCGAATTTTTTAATTGTTAAGATTTCTGATTTTCTTGATCATCATAACTAAACTCTCTTTCTTTTCCTTTAATTTAGCTATGTCAACCACTCATCACAACTCCTTTTCCTTGCAATCCGTCCTTGAGAATGACAGGTTGAATGGATCCAACTTCCTCGAATGGTTTCAGAATTTGAGAATTATTCTCAAGTAGGAGAAAAAGAACTATGTCCTCGAAAACGTTCTCCCTGCAAAACCGGTGCCCACTACTCCACATGCAGAAAGGAATGCTTAAGATAAGCATTCAAATGATGTGGTCGATGTGTATTGTCTCATGCTGGCTACCATGAACTTAGACTTGCAGAAGCAATATGAGAACGTGGAGTCCCCAGTTGAGATGATCACTAGCCTGAAAGGAATGTTTCAGGAGCAGGCACGAACTGAGAGATACCAGACGGTTAAGTCTCTCATAGAGTGCAAGCTGTAGGAATTTGCATAGGTTTTAAATCATATTTAAAGAACCCTAATAACAAATTCTATGCCTAAGATCATGTGTGCATATTTAGAATTGAATCTACTTGACAGATCTCAAATATACTTGATTGATTGAGCAGCGGAAGAGATCAGGAACTCGAGATTGAATAGCGCCTCAGATGCTGCTCCTCTACTGGTATCCACACGCACACAAACTGGAAAGCCGGGAAATGCCGGGAGAGATCAAATCTCTGAAGAAAGCTCTCGGGATTCCTGTATTTCTGGTGGCTGTGAAAAACTAGGTTAAGATCACAAAGTCGTGCATATATCCTATTTATAATGACTTGTGAAAAACCTAATTAACCAATGACTAATTAAACCAAAAAACAAAATCACTATTCTGGTTCAGGCTGTGTGTCGATCGACACACTGTCCAGAAACATAATAATTCGATCATTACATTAATGATCAATCCCAATAGACTCTATCCAGTTTGCTTAGGTGTGTGACCCTATAGGATTATATAATACTAGTAATGGGTTCCCAACTCATAGATTACAAGTGGCTTCTAACAAAGCATTATAATCACCTAGTACCATATGATTGTCTTCTCTCGACAACTTTATACTATAGTAAATACAAGTGTGATTTAAGGACATTCCCAACAATCTCCCACTTGTACTGGAATCATCTATTCCTATAATCCCTTTGTCTCTATATCTCGATCTAGCATAAGGCAAGAACTCGTGTCATCCTTATTTAGCTAGACCATGTTTATCGAACTCTGATATACACTGATAAAACAAACGACTGAAAATCACCTCGTTTGAGCGCGGTCACGCATTTCTCAGTATCAAATCTTCGATAAGCCCAGATATATCTATCTGCTGTTATACAGAAGGGAAAAATGCCATATTGTTCCATCCTTATTTCTTAAACACTTCATGACATGCCGAATAATGCCTTTATAATCACCTGTTACGGTTGATGTTTGACAAAATCAATACAGGTAAATTCATATGTAAGAAAACATGATGAACTCAGGTCTAAGGACTATACTATATAGTCGAAATGAGAAACTCTTATGACACTCATATAACAATCTTGTAGAGTTCTCATAACGGGTCAAGTCCAATATTGTGTTTTCTAACACATATCTATGTGATTGACTTTAATACTCATATTAATGACTCCATGAAACATTGTCATCAGTCACCTCATATACTAGTCTCTCGCGGTTATTAATGTCCCATCATAATAGCCTCGACTAGGGACTTAGATAATTTATGTCATCTATCACTTATAGGGTTTGATGATCAAGTCACGCACTTGATGACCTATAAGAATACCATAAATTATTTTGGGACTATTATTTAATAACACAATTAAATAATACTGAAACAAATTTCATTAATAAAACATAACCAAATGTATGTCTACAAGAACATCATAACATAAATGAAAAACCACTCCCACTAGAATCAAGATTACATCTTAAGAAATCTAATGCCTATAGCAGCAGTATGACTCTCATACTTAGGCCTTGGGAGGGGCTTAATGCTATGAACCACACCAATTTCAGTGATGAACTTTCTAATCTAAGCAGCGATGTATTCAGCCTCGGTTATGGAGTCTGCTACAGTGCTCTGCTTGGAACTCTTCCAACTGACTGCACCGCCATTCAGACAAAAGACATATCCAGATTGAGATCGAAAATCGTCTTTGTCCGTTTGGAAACTTGCATCCGTGTAACCACTCACTACAAGCTCATCACTTCCTCCATACACTAAGAACTTATCCTTAGTATTTCTCAAATACTTGAGGATGTTCTTAACAGCAGACCAGTGACTCTCACTGGGATTAGATTGGTATCGACTCGTCATGCTTAAATCACAAGCAACATCTGGACGAGTACAGAGCATGACATACATTCGTAAATCTAACCGCTGCTCTTCCTGAACAGGTTGAACAGTTTCCTGTGATTCTCGAACTTCTTCGAGTTGTACTTTACTCCCACTGTTCTTCTTGGAAAGAAATTCTCTCTCAAGAAAGACACAGTTCCGAGCAACAAACGCTTTGTTCTCGGTTTGGTTTTAAAAGTAGTAAGCCTTGGTTTCCTTAGGATAATTGACGAAGTAACACTTATCAGATTTGGGGCCGAGCTTGTCAGTGAACATACGCTTGACATAAGCTTCACAACCCGAAATTTTCAGAAAAGACAAACTTGAAACATTTCCAGTCCACATCTCATGTGGTGTCTTTGCAACTGATTTTGATAGAACCCTATTCAGCGTAAACGCAGAAATTTCTAGAGTGTATCCCCATAAAGATAATGGATGATCTGTGTGACTCATCATTGATCGCACCATATTCAATAGGGTCCGATTCCTCCTCTCAGACACACCATTCCACTGAGGTGTTTCAGGAGGAGTGAGTTGTGAAACAATTCCACAATCTCTCAGATGATCACTGAATTCTTGGCTTAAATATTCACCTCCACGATCTGATCGAAGAGCTTTAATACTCTTGCAAAGCTGATTTTGTACTTCATTCTGGAATTCCTTGAACTTTTCAAAAGATTCCGACTTGTGTCTCATTAGATAGCCATAGCCATATCTACTGAAGTCATCAGTAAATGAAATGAAGTACTGAAAGATTCCTCTAGCACTAATGCTCATTAGGCCGCACACATCAGTATGTATAAGGCCCAACAAGTCATTGGCCCTTTCATTTTGTTTGTCGAAAGGAGCCTTAATCATTTTGACCAATAAGCAGGATTCACATTTCTCACATGATTCATAATCAAATGAGCCCAAAAGCCCATCATTATGGAGCTTTTGAATTTGTTTCTCATTGATGTGGCCTAAACGACAATGCCAGAGAAAAGTAGGATTCGATTTATTGGACTTGAACCGTTTGGTGTTTATGTTATAGACATGCAGATATTGGTTTAAAACATAAAACTCATTTTCTAATGGGGCACTACCATAGAAAATACCATTACGATCAAAGAGCAACATTTTTCTTTAATCGAAAAATGAAAATCATCCAAATCCAAACAAGAAATAAAAATGATGTTTCTGCTTATAGCAGGTACATAGTATCAATTCTTAAGTTCTAAAAACAAACCTGAGGGTAGAGACAAATGAAATGTTCCCATGGCTAAAGCAACAACTCTTGCTCCATTACCAACGCGCATGTCCACTTGCCCCTTCTCCAAAGTTCTACTGTTGCTTAGGCCCTGCATATTAGTACAAATGTGAGCACCACAACCAGTATCTCATACCCATGAGGTAGAACTTGAAGTAGTAACATTTACTTTTATAACATAAAAACCAGAGGAAGAAGTCTCGTACGTTTTCCTCATCTTCTTAAAATCTTCCAGGTATTTCTTGCAGTTTCTCTTCCAATGCCCAGTCTCTTTACAGTAATGGCACTTATCAACATTAGAAGGGTCAGACTTGGGCTTGGGCTCAGTTCTGTCATGATTCACGATCTGGACCGCCTTACCTTTTGCCTTGTCCTTATTAGGTTTCTGATGGTGCGAAGTTATTCACCCAAAATTAACTGCAAGTGCACAGTGTACAGTTGTAGTATTTAGGTTATCGATCCCACAGAGAGCTATGGTTGATTTATGAGTGAGAAATTTTAAGTAAATTCTTTTGTAAACCGAAAAACTTTGAAAACTTTTGGTGACTTCAAATTTGGGGAAATATAAGATCTTAGGAAATTCCAGTTGGAAACTATGAATTTATGATTTAAGAACACAATCAAATTCGAATCTCTAAACTCTAGAACTCCAGACACGATAATAGCTACGGTGTTCTAATTATGTGTTAAAACAACGTCTTTGTTTAAATCCCTAAATCTCAAATCTCTTTGGATTGTCGCTGGAGATAAATAAGCATGTGAGTACAAGCTAAATTTGTTCACAACGTGTTTAAACAAACATTTATTTGACTTAGAACGCACCTTGCTCACTACAGAACTGTCTACCGATCATCGGTGTCTCTCGACTACCGGATCTCGATTTATGATTGAATAAAATGGTTTGTGAGTCCGTCAACTCTGTGAAGAGCAACTGTAGCAAAGAATTTCGTGATTGAAAAGACTGTTTAAAACTATTTTAGCAATTCATAGAAAACCATAAGAAAACCCTAGATCTAATAAAGTAACTACTCATACATGGTTTTGGTAAAACAAATCATCTTTCTATGAATGAAATGAATACAAAAGGAATTAGACGATAGAAGATCAGAGGCGCACGAAACTCAATTGAGAAATAACACTCTCTCTAATCTCCTTCAGAGTCTATAACAATGATAAGAACAATCTCTAGGTAGCTAAAAACAATGGAAACAAAAAGCAAATAGAAATCTTGTATTGCTCTTGGTTCTTGTGCGGTTCTGGGGTGGTTGTCGTCCTCTGATGCTTAAGAGGTGCTTATATAGGTCGTGGATGAGTCTTAGGGTTTAGGGTTCCGCGAAAGGCCCGATAAGAAAATCTTCTAAATTAAGTCGGCGTGACGATCGGTCAACTTCATTTTCTTTAGTCGGTCGACTTGGGGCTCGCAGCAACATTTCTTTATTTTGGCTTCAAATCTTCTAATTCTTCTCAAATCACGTGGAAACTTCCATAAAACCTTCTTTTTAGCTCTTTTTGCTCCAAAGTTTCTTTTGCTAGTAAATCCTGCATAAATGCTCAAAACATGCTACAAAGACTCCATAAAACCTATTATATCATGGTAGAAAACCGGTAAAATCCATGATACATCAAATTCCCCCTAACTTAAACCTTTGGTTGTCCTCAAGCAAATAAGCAAGGCTGCTAGTTAAAGTTATAACGACTTTGGGAACTCATTGGGAGGTCACATTAGCGAAGAATTTATCAATGCCAGAACCAATCAAGTCAAGACCAACATGTACATTCCCTATCAACTTAACAATCTTTCATGCATCCCCCACGATTTACAAGTCAATCAATCCAAAGCATCACAGCTATTACAAAGCCATAGAAGTACTGCCCAAGGACAAAGTTCATTCCCTTTTCGATATCATAATAAGAAGTCACAAAAATTACTTCACTCTCTCCCAGACTTCTTCATTCTTCATCTTTTGAAACTCTCAAGGTTTAAGCGAATAGTGGTATTATAGGAAATTTTCCTGACCTCGCTGTCAACCAAGTTCTCAAAGGTTCTAATGCATAGTGGTATTGAAGGAAATTTTCCTAACCGCATAGATCCCGAGCTTCTAGTGATGAATAGTTGGCGTCCTAATGAATTTTCCTCTTCCTCATCACTAGGTTTAGTTAAAAAGAGATTCTTTTCATTTTAAATAAGGGAGAGTGGAAGGCTATAGATATCCAAACATTCTCATTATGACATTGAACGAGGACTAACTCATATAGTTATGAAAGTGCAATAGCTCAGACTTACATGGGTTTCATGACTCAAGTATATGGGTATTTTCTGGTTGATTGAATCGTGTCAAGGTTTTCCTGCAGTAATGGTCTTAAGTGTGAAACAGAATGTGATTAGTGTCCCAAATTAATCATCGTTCCCTCAACGGTTTGACTCGATAAAAACAAACTAAAAACTCGGCGAAAAACCATGAGATAAACAACAAGAACTTCATTAGTGTGGATAAACATCCCCTAGACTTAAATTACACCGTCTCGGTGTAAAAAAAGTGAGAAGAAATGCGAATGATATCCAAAATGAAATTTAAAAGGATCGAATGCGGTACCTCGGAGTTGAAGTCGGACGACCCTAATGAGAGGTCGGTCGACTCGGGTAACGTATAGTCCAGTTTTGCTGAATCTCCTCGCCTGAAAAAAAATTAAAAATACCTAGTGGGTTGCCTCCCACTCAGTGCTTGTTTATAGTCAATAGCTTGACTGTTGTGGCCGGTCATGGTTGTGGAATTGGTGCTTGTTGAAGGTGCATGATGGGTTCATTCATTGATTTGCCACCTTCATTGTAGAGCTTCACTCGCTGTCCATTCACAGTGAAACTTTCACCATCCTTTCCATGTAAAACAAGAGCTCCATAGGGCTTCACTTCCTTGACTACAAAAGGTCCGTACCAACGAGATCTTAGCTTTCTCGGAAAAAGACGAAGTCGAGAATTGAATATAAGGACTTTGTCATTAGGTCGTATGTCCCGTGGAATGATCTTCTTGTCATGCTAGATCTTGGTTCTTTCCTTGTAGATCTTCGCACTTTCAGAAGCGTTGTGCCTAATCTCATCAAGCTCGTTTAGTTGAATGAGCCGTTTCTCACTAGCGCTCTTTATGTCGAAATTCATCGCCTTTACGGCCCAAAATGTTTTGTACTCAATCTCAACCGGGAGATGACAGGTTTTGCCATACAAGAATTGGAACGGTGTTGTCCCTAAAGGTGTCTTGAAAGCCGTACGGTATGCCCAAAGCGCATCATCAAGCTTTAGTGACCAATCCTTTCTCGTACGTCCCACCGTTTTTTTCAATATGCTCTTAATCTCGCGGTTGGAAACTTCGACTTGGCCGCTGGTTTGCGGATGATAGGGTGTTGCAACTTTGTGTCTTACACCATTCTTCTTCAATAGCTTAGCAAATATTCGGTTGATGAAATGCGTTCCACCATCACTAATCACGATCCGGGGTACTCCAAAACGCGGGAAAATTATGTGCTTAAAAAGCCGAATAACCACTCTTGCATTTTTGGTAGGGCTTGACACTGCTTCAACCCACTTGGATACATAATCTACAGCAACCAGTATGTATTGGTTTCCATGTGAATTCGGGAATGGTCCCATGAAATCGATGCCCCAGCAATCGAAAATCTCCACTTCCATGATGAAGTTCATTGGCATTTCATTCTTTTTGCTGATGTTTCCTTTTCTTTGGCAGGCATCACAAGTTGAAACAAAGTGGTGTGCATCGCGGAACAAAGTTGGCCACCAAAATCCAGCTTGGAGAACCATTGAAACTGTCTTGAAACTTGCAAAATGACCAGCATAATCAGAACCATGACAGTGGTAAAGTATTTGGGATACCTCGTGTTCCGGTATACAACGTCGAATGATTCCGTCAGTGCAGTTCTTGTAAAGGTAAGGCTTCTCCCAAAAGTACTTCTTCACTTCCCGCAAGAACTTCTTCTTCTTATATCCGGTGAACTCCTCAAATTTGACATCTGCTGCTAGGAAATTTGCAATTTCACTAAACCACGGTAGTGTGAGTGGTCTGGGCGTCTTCTTGGATTCTTTGGGTATGAGTTTTATGCTTTTCAACATAAGCGGGAATATCCCGACTTTGCCTTAGAATCCCTCGACCCTACTTTATCAGGCTCCGAAACCTTCAGCTGCATTTGGTATAGTATGTGTTAGGAGATATAAACCCTGTTATCGAGTACGTGATCAAGGCATCGATTTCGTATGTTTTTTTTTTTTTTTTAGTTACTCGTAGTGAAGTATAGTCGAGTCATTGAGACTTCATTACTATAAAACCAAAATTAAATGTTTGTAGTTGAACCTTATGAAAGGCTGCCTACGTACCCTTGGATGAGATCAAGCCACACGTAGTTCCGAGGTTTTGTTATCAACGATTTTCCGAGATATCAACGATTTTTTATTTTATTATTTTTTGCTCTATATCCGGAGCCTTTTGAAATTTAAAATTTCCTTTCCGAATGGAAGTTCGGCTTTTTTCTCCTTTAGGCCTTCTCAGAGGCAACGTCTTGCTTCGGCTTGACTTCCTTTTACCGAGAAAATTCCGAGTGTATTTGGGAATTTAAGGCATTGGTGATAGGTTGAAACCACTCATTTCATTAGAAATAGCCAGGGGGTCTCGAGAATTATGTTGTAGAGAATTGGCTTTTCTATTACGTCGAAGTTAACGATTTTGATTGTTCCTCCGACCGTTACTGGGAGTTGCGTTGTCCCAAGAGTGGGAAAACTTTTGCCATTGAAAGCTGTTAGGGACTTAAGCCCTTGTTTGATCCTTATCTCCTTTGACCATAATTCTTGGAAAACATCAATACTTATAAAATTCACCGCGCTTCCGATGTCTACTAATATTCGAGGAACTTCGTAATTTCCAACTTGTAATTTTATCACCAAAGGGTCTAATGTGGGACTTCGATTCCTTCTAAGTCTTCGAGAGTAAAGACGAGTCCTTTTGTAAAGTTAACCTCGACTTCGTATGCTGCTCGGCTTGCTCTTGTGTTTCCCTAGGGAGTTCGGAGATAACGTTTATCCTTCTGTGATAGTACGAGGATCCTTCTTGGGGAGATTCCCTCCTTCTTTGACGATTATACTTCGGGAGTCGCTCCTTCAACTTTGATTGGCGTTTTTGGGTGAGGGTTTCTCTTGGCTGCTCGGGAACCCGTTCCAAGTATTTTTCCAAAAGATACTCTGGTAGGTTACGGTATTCTTCTGTGCTATGTCCATAGGTGGTATGGTAACAACACCACGCTGGAGGGGTTCTTTCTTTTTTTGGTCTTAGCTTTCTTCTTCTGTTCTAGATACTTATCGGTTAGGAATGAGATTTTCGCTCTGGCTCTTCCTTTCCGCTCGAACGTTTTATTGTAGTGCCGACGAGGTTCTTTAAATTGTTTCCTTATGTCTTCATCTTCTGAAGTAATTTGATCGTTCTCGGATAGCCGGGCTCTATTCTCGTTCGCCCTGATGTATACGTTTCTCTGTAAAACGCATCTTCTATGGAGTGAGGCCGGTAAGCTGAAAGTTCTTCCCAAAATCTTGTCTCATACCAAGTTCCATTAGTTAGGGCATCAATGGCTAGTTTGTCCGAGATATTTAACTGGAAGTATATGCTCTTGAATCTCTTCATGAAACTCTGAAGTGACTCGGTTGACGTTTGCTTTACGGAATAAAGGTCGGAGTTCGTTGCTGGTCGTTCGAGGTTAAAGATATATATTTTTAGAAACTTCTGCCGTAGTTCGTCGAAATTTCTTACTGAATTAGGAGGTAAGTACGTTATCCAAGTTTGGGCGTTTCCTCGTAAGCTTTCCGCAAAATATTGACACTTCTTTCACTCCTTCTCTGAAGGGTGAATTTGAGCTTGGTTGATAGTGATCATAAATGTTTTAAGGAAAGTTCTCGGATCACCTACTCCGTTATAGGTTGGTGACTCCATTTTCTTTTTTTCGGGTGAATCGGGTCCGAACTTGATTGTCTCGGATGGGTTCTTATATGTATTATCGAACGTTTGGTTTAGGTGTGAGATTTTGATCGGAGGATTATGGAGCAAAACTTTCATGTCCCGAAGCTCGCGGTGTAGTTCTACTATTGAGTCACTTGTTATGGAAATCAGCTCGTCAGCGGTTGACCTTCTGTTTATAATATTTTCTTGAGTTCTTGTTGCCTCGCTTTGCCTTTCCTCTATCTCTTCTGTACCTTGTTCCACTTCATCCGATGATTGACAGTTTGATAGAGGGCTGCTTATTGGCTCGCAATCCTGATCACTTGCTTCCTTGTCCTCCAGAAGACTTTTTAAGGATTCTCCACGCCTTTGGTTTGCCCACCAAGTCGGTAGTCCGAATTTTTGATCTAAAACCTCAATGGGCGGTTGATCCCATCGAATCATCCATGGTCTTCCACGAGTCATAGTTATCATTTGGTATTTGTTTTTCCGAGGTCTCTCTTTTGCTTACCAAAAATCGGTAACTCCCTACCTAGCGCCAAATGTTGATATTGGGTTCAACTTCTAATTATTTATAATTAGAGAGGTTCGTTTTTGGAAAAGTATAAAGTAAGAAAACAAGAGGAAACCTCGGAAAAAGGATGTATTATTAATAATTTAAGTTACAAGGGTGTCAACTCGAGATGCCGAGTTGACTTTATCAAAGAGAAGTAAAACCTAGGCGATCTAGTTCATCTTGTCTCCCATTCTGAATGAATATTATTAGTGAGGGGGGTATGTATTTATATATCCTTAATAGTCGGTCTTATTAAGCCCATGGGCTAACCTCGGAAAAATGGAATATTTCCATTTTTCCAAGACTAGGGAATCTGTGATAAGATTTGATCTTATACTGTCCGAGCTTTAGACTTCGGCCTAGGACGATGTTGTTTATACCCCAGCTTTGGACACTAAATTCGATCATTCTTTACTGAGGTATCCCTCGGTCATCTGGGCAAAGGGTTAATATTCTTGTTGTCGAGACTTATAACCTAATAAGTTATCAGGGAAGAGGTCGGCAGAGACTGAACTCCAATTATTGCCAAACTATTGATAAAGGGGTAGGACCCCACCATCAACAAATGTCATCAAACTTGTCGCCACCAATTACATCACCTGGAGCCAGCATGTGCGATTCCTTCTTGAAGGTCACAGCCTTCAAGCCTTCATCTCCGACACTGATGCTCCTCCTGCCTCCATCATACTGGGTTGAACTTCTAATTATTTGTAATTAGAGGGGTTCGATTTAGGAAAAGTATTAAGTAAATAAAGCAAAAAGAGACCTCGGAAGAAGAACTTTATTAATGATATGAATTACAAAGGTGTTAGCTCGGAATGCCGAGTTAACTTTATCAAAGAGAAGTAATTAAACATAGGTGATCTAGTAATTCTTCTCCCCGATTCTGAATGGATCTTATTAGTGAAGGGGGGGGGGGTATGTATTTATATATCCTTAATAGTCGGTATTGTAAGCCCATGGGCTAACCTCGGAAAAATGGAATATTTCCATTTTTTCCAAGACTAGGGAATCTGTGATAAGATTTGATCTTATACTGTCCGAACTCTAGACTTCAGCTTAGGACGATGTTGTTTACACCCCTTCTTCGGACACTAAATTCGATCATTCTTTACTGAGGTATCCCTCGGTCATTTGGGCCGAGGGTTAATGTTCCTGTTGCCGGGACTTATAACCCGAGATGTTATCAGAGAAAGGTTAGCAGGGACCGAACCTCAATTATTGCCAAACTATTGATAAGGGGTAGAACCCCACCATCAACAATAAGTCCCCCCCCAGTTCGTTCGAGGATATCTTCGGGCAGCGTTGGCAAATTTCCATTTTGACTAGTTTGTCAATAAATGAAGTTCGGTATTGGTCGATATTCATCTTTAATAACTTTTAATAGTCTTGAATCTTTGTCTTCAATTTGGTGCGAAAAAGATCAGATAACGAAAAGTCTCGCTCGCACAAACTTTTTGGTTTTCATAAAAACCTTTCAATTCCCAGGTGACGTGTCATCTCGAAAACGGACGAAATTAAATGAAAAGAAAAGCGCCTCCTCTTGCCTATGGTACTTGCTAATCAGGTCCTTTCATTGCTGTAAACGAAGCGTCAATCACCATTTGTTCGTCCTATAAAACTGTTGTTTTACGATTAATTTCCCTAAAATCAACTTTCCACTCTCCGAGGTAATCTTCGATCTTCCTTATTTGATTAATACTCCATTTAATTATGTATGAAAGAAACAATTATGAGGTTTCGATTTCCAGAAACACACTCTCCTGGCCGGAAATTCCAGAAGTCGGAACTTCCCTCTTTCCTAGATTTGAAATTGGATCAATCAGGAGGAGAGCTCAAAATCCTAAAGAAATTGAAATCGTAGTTCCGGTGTCCGATCAGAGACCTTGGACTCCACCACTGGGTTATTTCTGCCTTTACGAAAGCTTTTTCTCCGAAGCCAACCTCTGGTTTCCAATCCCGCAGTTAATGGTAAGCTTCTGCGCCTGTCGAGGAATGACGATGTATCAACTAACTCCCAACTCTGTCAAAATCATCACCGTGCTCCTAGTACTTGCGGCTCGGTGCAATATTCAATTAAATTCTTGGAAACTTGAAGAGTTGACGAACTTCTCGAGTGCTGGAAACCCGGAGGGAACCGTCAAACTTAGCATCAAACCCAAGAAGAAAATCCTCACCGGATTTCGTTCAAGCACAAAGTCGTGGTTCCGAAGCTACTTTTATGTCCGAATCAACAAAGCTTACAATTATAAACTTGATGCCACAATCTTCCGAAACTGGAAGATCATAATTAGTAGAAACTAGATATTCTCTTCCTCTTTCTGTTCGGATTCTAACCTTATTTTGTTTCTTTTCAGTTAAACCAAGCTGCTTCCGAGCTCCCCCGCCAAACTTCTCCGACGAATTCGAAAAACTTAAAGAGCAGGGTCTTCAGAGGGGCGACATACTCTCTTCCCATTTTTACAAAGCTCGCTCCTGGGCCAGTATGCTCTCTCCGAACTTCCTGATCCTTTCCAAACTTATACTCATTCATGATCGATCTTACAGGACGAGAAGATTGGGAAGGACTCGACTTTTCTTCTAAAATGAAAAGATCAAACCCTGAAGGAGCTTCCGGCAGTTATCAAGATATTCTTCCGAGGAAAAGGGAGAACTCTGAGGCCGTGAGGCCGCAAAAAAGAAAAATGCCGAAGTTGCTGAAGCTGCAAAGAGGAAAAACGCGGAGAACAAAAAGCTTATCTTGCTGATAAAGGAGCAACACGCATTCAAATTCGAGTTCGATGGTGCGGACTTGCTCTTTAAGGACAAGAAGAAAAGTACCACACTCTTGCATAAGACGAGCGGTTTTGACAATCGTCTGCCCGAGGTCTGCTGCGAATCGGATACTTTGGAGGCCCTTTCTTGTTCACTTTTTAAGGTAAACAACCGAGCCGAATTCTTCCTTTTCTTCGGGTCCTTCTACAAATCCTAAAATTTTTTTTATATATATACTGCAGTCGGTGGGTTTCGTCGGTCAGTCGTTCTTTCGGTATGAAAAGAGAATTGCACAATCTAATCTAAAGATCGATTCCCTTCAAATCGAGAACGAATATTTAGAGAAGAGATCCCTTGATGCCGAGAAAGTTTTATCTGAAGCGTGAAGCGAAATCGACGATAAAAACAAACGCTTGGGTAAAGTGAAGGCGTAGTTTACGGAGGAAGAATCAAAAATTTCCGAAGTTTTCGAGGAAAATTCTCGGCTAATCACCGAACCAGCTGAGGTTAAACGTGCTGAAAATTAATTGATATCTCGGAGGAACGGGATGTCAATAAAGCTATTCTAGACTCCAAGTGTGCTGAAAGTTACCAAAAGGGGCAACGTGCGGTCCTCGACGTCTGTCAGAAGAAATTAAATCGATTACGCGGATCCTTTGATAAGTTTTCCGAGGAGTATTCTGAGGCTTTCAGAAAAGCCAATAAATATGGGCAGGCCGCAGCTATTGCTCTGAATCTTCGTTTTCTTCTGGACAAGGGACTCCCTATCCCGGAAGAGGATATTGTTGAAGCCGAGGAGGAACGCGACCGACTTGCCGAGTTTGCAAATACTATCTTGATTCCAGAGTTCAAAAATGAAGATTTTAATGCTTTTATTAGAAATCTTTGTATTATAGCCTCTGACTTGACTCTCATCTTTGTATTTGTGCGTCTTGAATAAAATTCTTTCTTCTTCTTTGTTTTCCTAACTTATGAACTTTTGTACATAAAAATCTTGATCCAGTTGTGACGTCTTCGGATGTTTAATAAACTTTGCTTCTCGTATGATTGGATTCGAAATTTTGTTTCTCCTATGATTGGATTTGTTTACTCAATATTTCAAAACTTAATATTTTCAAAACCCGGAAATAGCAAAACAAAATAAGGCGCGCTTTCCCTATTTGTTCGCATAAAGTTTTACAATATGTCATACTTTATCAGACTAATTGTCGAACTTTTTCTTTCGGTAAAGAATGTGTAAGAGATTTTTTTTGCATTTCGTACCCTTTAATCTCTCGGCCTTACTTTATCAGGCTTCGAAATTCTTTTAGGCAATTTTTTCTATTAAGACAACTGTCCTAATTCTGGTCGAGAACGTGATCAAGGTTCCGACTTTTGTATGAACCTCGGCATAGTTGAGTCGTAAACTTCTAGACTAAAACCGGGAATCATGGTTTTGTAGTTGAACCCTTTGAAAGGCTGCCTACGTACCCACGGAGGGACCAAGCCACACGTAGTTCAAGTTTTTGGATATCTGTTGATTATCTCGAGGAACCCGAAATATCAACGTTTTTTTTTCCCTTCGGGGAAAATCTAGGCTCCTCCCCTCCGACCTTTCTTGGAAGTTCGTCCTAAGTATTGCTGCCTTTCTAAAGTTCTGCCAAGAATTCAGCAGATGTTGGTTTTTTCTTGTTGACTGCGGTTATTACGAGAGAATAATTCGGGGTTTCCTCTTCATTCCGTGTTTCGCGTCGGAGTTTCTTTTTTGTTACGGAGCATCTCCGAGCCATCTTCTGGTCGCCTCGAACTTTGAAATATCCTTTTAGAGTTGGGAATTTTAAGCACTGGTGATAGGTAGATGGAACGGCTTCCATAGAGTATAACCAAGGGGTTCCAACAATCGCGTTGCAGATGGTGGCTCTTTCTACTACCTCGAACTTCACAATTTTCGTTACTGGGAGTTTGATGGTTCCAACAGTTGAAACTGTGTCTCCTCCGAAAGCTGTTAAGTGTTTTACCTGAGCTTTAATCTTCTGATCCTTGACCTCCATCTTCTGAAGTGTATCTAAAGATATAACGTCTACTGAGCTTCCAGTGTCAACGAGTATCCTCTTGACGTCATAGTCACCTATCTGAAGTTCGTTTAAAAGTGGATCATTGTGAGCAGCGTCAATCCCCTTCAAATCTTCGGTAGTAAATGTCAATTCTTTTTGTAAAGTAGCACTTCGTGGAATATGATCCGCGGATAGCCTAAAGATGCTTCGCTGAATTGATCGAACGGAGTCCTCACAATTTTCAAATCCCCCCATTATCATGTTAATCTTTTTCTTTTGAGTTGGAGGCAGTGAGGGTAGAGCTTCTCCTTCTTCTGTGTCCTCGCGAGGAGGTTGGTTTTCCTCATTTTCTCGTGTTTTTCGCTTCTCCTTTTCTCGGTCTTGCTCAAATCGGATAGCCATTAGATTATTCTTCAGGTTCCGACAGTCCGCAGTCTTATGGCTCGGTCTTTTGTGATACTCGCACCAGGGGAGGGTCATCGTCAGGGTCTCGGGTATAAGTATACTTTGACTAATCCTTCCGAGGCGCCTCTTATAGTGAGTTCGTCATGGAAAAAGTTATTTTTGACTTTGAGGTTGATCCTTTTCAACTCGTCGTCCTTCTCCTTTCTCCTATGGTTTCATTTCTTTTTTTATCTTAGTGGATCCGTGTACCTTTGCGAGTTCGGCACGATTCTCTTCAATCCTTATATGAGTATTTGCTCGGTGAAACGCGTCGTTCATAGATTGGGAATGGTGAGCAGACAATTCATCCCAAAACCTCGACTGATACCATGTTGCCGCACTGAGTGCTCCGATTCTAGGTCGTCATCGATCCTTAGTCGGGAGTAAATTGCTTTGAACCTCTTCATGAAATCTCGGAGTGGCTCTTTCGGTCCTTGCTTCACTGCGTAGATGTCTGATGTGGTTGCTTGTTGTTCCAGATGCAACATGTACTATTTTGGAGAAGGCTTCTCGGAGCTTGGCAAAACAACTGATTGAGTTGGAGGCAGACTAGTAAACCAGGCTTGGGCATCTCCTCTTAAGCTCTGTAGGAAGAGTTGACATCTTCCTTTATCTTCTTCCCCTCTTTGGAACTCAGCTCGTCCCACCTTGACCAAAAATGCCCTCATGTAGACTGCTGGATCCCCGGTTCCATTGTAGGTTGGGAGTCTTAGCTTATCATTGAGTGGTACTCGTGCTCGTGTGATATTGTGGGTGAACAGACTTCTTTCCGTTTCTGCTAGTAGTTGATCAACTTCGGGGGCGATGCTTGTCGCTTTTTGAACTAAAGTTTGCATCTCTTCTAATTCCATTTTTAAGATCGCGATTGATTGGTCGGTATTGGGGGTCTGGACTCCATCATCCCCACTTCTCTAACTTCGGCGGGTGGTGGATGTCCTGGGTTCTCTTGAACTATTCTGATCGTCCTCGAATGTTACTCGTTGAGTGGCGGTTCGCGGAGGCCTTACCGAAGTTGTTCTGAGGGTTTGATTATGATTCTGAGCTCTCAAAGCTTGGAGTTCTTCTGATGTGATCGCGAGTTAATCAGTCAAGCTTCGCTTTACTTGTTGTTGGTGGCTAATTTGTTCTTCCAGGCAATCCTCGCGTGGTGGCTGCGTTCTCACCATTGCTCTTTCATTGGCTGTTTCGGGAGTTACCACTTCTACTATACTGGGAATTCGATTTATCGTCCGATGTTCTTCTCTATTATTTGAAGATGACGTTGTTGAAGGTTGCTCGTCTGATCGAGGCTCAGAACGAGGTGTTGTCGTTATGCTTGGTTGCTCCTGAACATTCTGAGTTCGATCGTTGAAGTCCCGAATGTTTGATTAATAGGGGTTACGAATCCTTGTTCTCCGGTTTGACTGGGCGTAGCTTGGGGATAATTTAGTTCGCAAACTATGGAGTCGCGATTCTCAAACAAAGCTCTAGCGGACTCCTTGGTCTGACGAGTAGTATCCTGAACTGTAGCTTTTTCCTCGTCGATGACATCCGCGATTTCACCATCTCGACGTTCCTCTATGAGTGGCTCCTGCGTGTTCATCTTCTTACTTTCCGAGATCCCGCTTTTCTTTTTCCTAAAAGTGCTCCTCCCCTAACTGGCTCGCCAAATGTAGATATTGGGTTCAATTTCTAATTATTGTAATTAGATGGGTTCGTTTTTGGAAGAGTATTAAGTAAAGAAAGCAAAAGAGATCTCGGAAGAAGAACTTTATTAATGATTTGAATTAGCTCGGAATGCCGAGTTAACTTTATCAAAGAGAAGTAATTAAACCTAGGTGATCTAGTAATTCTTCTCCCCGATTCTGAATGGATCTTATTAGTGAAGAGGGTATGTATTTATATATCCTTAATAGTCGGTCTTGTAAAGCCCATGGGCTAACCTCGGAAAAATGGAATATTTCCATTTTTCCAAGACTAGGGAATCTGTGATAAGATTTGATCTTATACTGTCCGAACTCTAGACTTCCGCTTAGGACGATGTTGTTTACACCCCTGCTTCAGACACTAAATTCGATCATTCTTTACTGAGGTATCCCTCGGTCATTTGGGCCGAGGGTTAATGTTCCTGTTGCCGGGACTTATAACCCGAGATGTTATCAGAGAAAGGTTAGCAGGGACCCGACCTCAATTATTGCCAAACTATTGATAAGGGGTAGAACCCCACCATCAACAATAAGTCCCCCCCCAGTTCGTTCGAGGATATCTTCGGGCAGCGTTGGCAAATTTCCATTTTGACTAGTTTGTCAATAAATGAAGTTCGGTATTGGTCGATATTCATCTTTAATAACTTTTAATAGTCTTGAATCTTTGTCTTCAATTTGGTGCGAAAAAGATCAGATAACGAAAAGTCTCGCTCGCACAAACTTTTTGGTTTTCATAAAAACCTTTCAATTCCCAGGTGACGTGTCATCTCGAAAACGGACGAAATTAAATGAAAAGAAAAGCGCCTCCTCTTGCCTATGGTACTTGCTAATCAGGTCCTTTCATTGCTGTAAACGAAGCGTCAATCACCATTTGTTCGTCCTATAAAACTGTTGTTTTACGATTAATTTCCCTAAAATCAACTTTCCACTCTCCGAGGTAATCTTCGATCTTCCTTATTTGATTAATACTCCATTTAATTATGTATGAAAGAAACAATTATGAGGTTTCGATTTCCAGAAACACACTCTCCTGGCCGGAAATTCCAGAAGTCGGAACTTCCCTCTTTCCTAGATTTGAAATTGGATCAATCAGGAGGAGAGCTCAAAATCCTAAAGAAATTGAAATCGTAGTTCCGGTGTCCGATCAGAGACCTTGGACTCCACCACTGGGTTATTTCTGCCTTTACGAAAGCTTTTTCTCCGAAGCCAACCTCTGGTTTCCAATCCCGCAGTTAATGGTAAGCTTCTGCGCCTGTCGAGGAATGACGATGTATCAACTAACTCCCAACTCTGTCAAAATCATCACCGTGCTCCTAGTACTTGCGGCTCGGTGCAATATTCAATTAATTCTTGGAAACTTGAAGAGTTGACGAACTTCTCGAGTGCTGGAAACCCGGAGGGAACCGTCAAACTTAGCATCAAACCCAAGAAGAAAATCCTCACCGGATTTCGTTCAAGCACAAGTCGTGGTTCGAAGCTACTTTTATGTCCGAATCAACAAAGCTTACAATTATAAACTTGATGCCACAATCTTCCGAAACTGGAAGATCATAATTAGTAGAACTAGATATTCTCTTCCTCTTTCTGTTCGGATTCTAACCTTATTTTGTTTCTTTCAGTTAAACCAAGCTGCTTCCGAGCTCCCCGCCAAACTTCTCCGACGAATTCGAAAAACTTAAAGAGCAGGGTCTCAGAGGGGCGACATACTCTCTTCCCATTTTTACAAAGCTCGCTCCTGGGCCAGTATGCTCTCTCCGAACTTCCTGATCCTTTCCAAACTTATACTCATTCATGATCGATCTTACAGGACGAGAAGATTGGGAAGGACTCGACTTTTCTTCTAAATGAAAAGATCAAACCCTGAAGGAGCTTCCGGCAGTTATCAAGATATTCTTCCGAGGAAAAGGGAGAACTCTGAGGCCGTGAGGCCGCAAAAAAGAAAAATGCCGAAGTTGCTGAAGCTGCAAAGAGGAAAAACGCGGAGAACAAAAAGCTTATCTTGCTGATAAAGGAGCAACACGCATTCAAATTCGAGTTCGATGGTGCGGACTTGCTCTTTAAGGACAAGAAGAAAAGTACCACACTCTTGCATAAGACGACGGTTTTGACAATCGTCTGCCCGAGGTCTGCTGCGAATCGGATACTTTGGAGGCCCTTTCTTGTTCACTTTTTAAGGTAAACAACCAGCCGAATTCTTCCTTTTCTTC
This sequence comes from Euclidium syriacum, assembly GCA_900116095.1. Classification (NCBI taxonomy): domain Eukaryota; kingdom Viridiplantae; phylum Streptophyta; class Magnoliopsida; order Brassicales; family Brassicaceae; genus Euclidium; species Euclidium syriacum. The sequence continues at coordinate 15,950 of FPAK01000041.1, read as the reverse complement.
GGTCCTTCTACAAATCCTAAAATTTTTTTATATATATACTGCAGTCGGTGGGTTTCGTCGGTCAGTCGTTCTTTCGGTATGAAAAGAGAATTGCACAATCTAATCTAAAGATCGATTCCCTTCAAATCGAGAACGAATATTTAGAGAAGAGATCCCTTGATGCCGAGAAAGTTTTATCTGAAGCGTGAAGCGAAATCGACGATAAAAAACAAACGCTTGGGTAAAGTGAAGGCGTAGTTTACGGAGGAAGAATCGAAATTTCCGAAGTTTTCGAGGAAAATTCTCGGCTAATCACCGAACAGCTGAGGTTAAACGTCAAATAATTGATATCTCGGAGGACGGGATGTCAATAAAGCTATTCTAGACTCCAAGTGTGCTGAAAGTTACCAAAAGGGGCAACGTGCGGTCCTCGACGTCTGTCAGAAGAAATTGAATCGATTACGCGGATCCTTTGATAAGTTTTCCGAGGATTATTCTGAGGCTTTCAGCAAAGCCAATAAATATGGGCAGGCCGCAGCTATTGCTCTGAATCTTCGTTTTCTTCTGACAAGGGACTCCCTATCCCGGAAGAGGATATTGTTGAAGCCGAGAGGAACGCGACCGACTGCCGAGTTTGCAAATACTATCTTGATTCCAGAGTTCAAAAATGAAGATTTTAATTTTATTAGAAATCTTTGTATTAAGCCTCTGACTTGACTCTCATCTTTGTATTTGTGCGTCTTGAATAAAATTCTTTCTTCTTCTTTTTTTCCTAACTTATGAACTTTGTACTAAAAATCTTGATCCAGTTGTGACGTCTTCGGATGTTTAATAAACTTTGCTTCTCGTATGATTGGATTCGAAATTTTGTTTCTCTATGATTGGATTTGTTTACTCAAATTTCAAAACTTAATATTTTCAAAACCCGGAAATAGCAAAACAAAATAAGGCGCGCTTTCCCTATTTGTTCGCATAAAGTTTTACAATAGTCTACTTTATCAGACTAATTGTCGAACTTTTCTTTCGGTAAAGAATGTGTAAGAGATTTTTTTTGCATTTCGTACCCTTTAATCTCTCGGCCTTACTTTATCAGGCTTCGAGATTTTTAGGCAATTTTTCTATTAAGACAACTGTCCTAATTCTGGTCGAGAACGTGATCAAGGTTCCGACTTTTGTATGAACCTCGGCATAGTTGAGTCGTAAACTTCTAGACTAAAACCGGGAATTCATGGTTTTGTAGTTGAACCCTTTGAAAGGCTGCCTACGTACCCACGGAGGGATCAAGCCACACGTAGTTCAAGTTTTTGGATATCTGTTGATTATCTCGAGGAACCCGAATATCAACGTTTTTTTTTTCCCTTCGGGAAAACTAGGCTCTTCCCCTCCGACCTTTCTTGGAAGTTCGTCCTAAGTATTGCTCCTTTCTAAAGTTCTGCCAAGAATTCAGCAGATGTTGGTTTTTTCTTGTTGACTGCGGTTATTACGAGAGATAATCGGGGTTTCCTCTTCATTCCGTGTTTCGCGTCGGAGTTTTTTTTTGTTACGAAGCATCTCCGAGCCATCTTCTGGTCGCCTCGAACTTGAAATATCCTTTTAGAGTTGGGAATTTTAAGCACTGGTGATAGGTAGATGGAACGGCTTCCATAGAGTATAACCAGGGGTTCCAACGATCGCGTTGCAGATGGTGGCTCTTTCTACTACCTCGAACTTCACAATTTTCGTTACTGGGAGTTTGATGGTTCCAACAGTTGAAACTGTGTCTCCTCCGAAAGCTGTTAAGTGTTTACCTGAGCTTTAATCTTCTGATCCTTGACCTCCATCTTCTGAAGTGTATCTAAAGATATAACGTCTACTGAGCTTCCAGTGTCAACGAGTATCCTCTTGACGTCATAGTCACCTATCTGAAGTTCGTTTAAAGTGGATCATTGTGAGCAGCGTCAATCCCCTTCAAATCTTCGGTAGTAAATGTCAATTCTTTTGTAAAGTAGCACTTCGTGGAATATGATCCGCGGATAGCCTAAAGATGCTTCGCTGAATTGATCGAACGGAGTCCTCACAATTTCAATCCCCCCATTATCATGTTAATCTTTTCTTTTGAGTTGGAGGCAGTGAGGGTAGAGCTTCTCCTTCTTCTGTGTCTCGCGAGGAGGTTGGTTTTCCTCATTTTCTCGTTTTTTCGCTTCTCCTTTTCTCGGTCTTGCTCAAATCGGATAGCCATTAGATATTCTTCAGGTTCCGACAGTCCGCAGTCTTATGGCCGGTCTTTTGTGATACTCGCACCAGGGGAGGGTCATCGTCAGGGTCTCGGGTATAAGTATACTTTGACTATCCTTCCGAGGCGCCTCTTATAGTGAGTTCGTCATGGAAAAAGTTATTTTTGACTTTGAGGTTGATCCTTTCAACTCGTCGTCCTTCTCCTTTCTCCTATGGTTTCATTTCTTTTTTTATCTTAGTGGATCCGTGTACCTTTGCGAGTTCGGCACGATTCTCTTCAATCCTTATATGAGTATTTGCTCGGTGAAACGCGTCGTTCATAGATTGGGAATGGTGAGCAGACAATTCATCCCAAAACCTCGACTGATACCATGTTGCCGCACTGAGTGCTCCGATTCTAGGTCGTCATCGATCCTTAGTCGGAGTAAATTGCTTTGAACCTTTCATGAAATCTCGGAGTGGCTTTTGGTCCTTGCTTCACTGCGTAGATGTCTGATGTGGTTGCTTGTTGTTCCAGATGCAACATGTACTATTTTGAGAAGGCTTCTCGGAGCTTGGCAAAACAACTGATTGAGTTGGGAGGCAGACTAGTAAACCAGGCTTGGGCATCTCCTCTTAAGCTCTGTAGGAAGAGTTGACATCTTCCTTTATCTTCTTCCCCTCTTTGGAACTCAGCTCGTCCACCTTGACCAAAAATGCCCTCATGTAGACTGCTGGATCCCCGGTTCCATTGTAGGTTGGGAGTCTTAGCTTATCATTGAGTGGTACTCGTGCTCGTGTGATATTGTGGGTGAACAGACTTCTTTCCGTTTCTGCTAGTAGTTGATCAACTTCGGGGCGATGCTTGTCGCTTTTTGAACTAAAGTTTGCATCTCTTCTAATTCCATTTTTAAGATCGCGATTGATTGTCGGTATTGGGGGTCTGGACTCCATCATCCCCACTTCTCTAACTTCGGCGGGTGGTGGATGTCCTGGGTTCTCTTGAACTATTCTGATCGTCCTCGAATGTTACTCGTTGAGTGGCGGTTCGCGGAGGCCTTACCGAAGTTGTTCTGAGGGTTTGATTATGATTCTGAGCTCTCAAAGCTTGGAGTTCTTCTGATGTGATCGCGAGTTAATCAGTCAAGCTTCGCTTTACTTGTTGTTGGTGGCTAATTTGTTCTTCCAGGCAATCCTCGCGTGGTGGCTGCGTTCTCACCATTGCTCTTTCATTGGCTGTTTCGGGAGTTAACCACTTCTACTATACTGGGAATTCGATTTATCGTCCGATGTTCTTCTCTATTATTTGAAGATGGCGTTGTTGAAGGTTGCTCGTCTGATCGAGGCTCAGAACGAGGTGTTGTCGTTATGCTTGGTTGCTCCTGAACATTCTGAGTTTCGATCGTTGAAGTCCCGAATGTTTGATAATAGGGGTTACGAATCCTTGTTCTCCGGTTTGACTGGGCGTAGCTTGGGGATAATTTAGTTCGCAAACTATGGAGTCGCGATTCTCAAACAAAGCTCTAGCGACTCCTTGGTCTGACGAGTAGTATCCTGAACTGTAGCTTTTTCCTCGTCGATGACATCCGCGATTTCACCATCTCGACGTTCCTCTATGAGTGGCTCCTGCGTGTTCATCTTCTTACTTTCCGAGATCCCGCTTTTCGTTTTCCTAAAAGTGCTCCTCCCCCTAACTGGCGCGCCAAATGTAGATATTGGGTTCAATTTCTAATTATTTGTAATTAGATGGGTTCGTTTTTGGAAGAGTATTAAGTAAAGAAAGCAAAAGAGATCTCGGAAGAAGAACTTTATTAATGATTTGAATTAGCTCGGAATGTCGAGTTAACTTTATCAAAGAGAAGTAATTAAACCTAGGTGATCTAGTAATTCTTCTCCCCGATTCTGAATGGATCTTATTAGTGAGAGGGGTATGTATTTATATATCCTTAATAGTCGGTCTTGTAAGCCCATGGGCTATCCTCGAAAAAATGGAATATTTCCATTTTTCCAAGACTAGGGAATCTGTGATAAGATTTGATCTTATACTGTCCGAGCTCTAGACTTCGACTTAGGACAATGTTGTTAACACCCCCGCTTCGGACACTAAATTCGATCATTCTTTACTGAGGTATACCTCGGTCATCTGGGCCAAGGGTTAATATTCCTGTTGCTGGGACTTATAACCGAGAAGTTATCAGGGAAAGATCGGCAGGGATCGAACCTCAATTATTGCCAAACTATTGATAAGGGGTAGAACCCCACCATCAACAGGTGTGTCGACCGACACAAGTGGTTGTGTCGATCAACACACAGGCCGAACCAAAATAATGATTTTGGTTTAACGGTTTAATTAAACATTGGTTTAGACCAAAGGTTAATTAGGTTTTTCACAAATTGTTATATATATGATATGTGCATGACTTTGTGATTTTAACCTAGTTTACAACCACCACCATAAACACAGAAATCCCAAGAGCTTCCTTCAGAGGTTCGAGATTCATCCATTAGATTCAGTTTTAAATATGAAACACATGATCCTTAGACCTAGAATTTGTCATTAGGGTTTATTAAATATGATTTAAAACCTTATCAAATTCCTTCATTGGTAGTTGACCCAATGTTCTAATTGAATCTATTGCATGATTGTTAAATTGGGTGAATTTAATTAATGTGAAAATCATCTAAGAATCGAAATTGTGTTCTAGGGTTTTCGGTGTCGACCGTCACACAGGTTGTGTCGATCGACACGCCCTAAAATTAATTAAAATTTTAGGTTTCGATCGAAGATCGAATTCTCTTGAATCCCTATGTGTCGACTGGCACAAGGGTTGCGTCGATCGACACTAGCTTGTAATCGTTATCGGTTTAATTGATACAGATTTGTGTTGATCGACACTGATCGGTAATCGCGATCAGTTTTTTGCGGATGTAGTGTCGATCGACACTAGCGTAGTGTATCGATCGACACTGATCCGATTCGGGCTGTGTCGACCTACACTAATGTAGTGTCGATCGACACTGGTTGGTTATTGCGATTGGTTTAATCGGTTATCCCGATTAATCGCGATTGATTTGGTTTGAGTCGTGTCGACCGACACTAATGTAGTGTCGATCGACATGGTCTCAGAACGTGAAATCACAACACCAATCCCGCATTCTAGAATAATTAAAACCTTAATTAGATTAGTTGTTTTAATTTGTTTCAAACTCTCTAGGATACATATTTGATATGTATTACTTCTAAAAGATTTGTTCCTCAACAATATCAAATTTTAATGTCTTCCAATCTTTTCAACTGTCAAAGCTCATTTCATTGTGTGATGAGTTTGCCAAAGCAAGGTGTCCACAATTACATGAGTAAGGTAGGTGGTAATCGTTACCACATGACTTAAAGTTTGGTTTATTTGACTAGGCTATCAAAATAGTTTTGGGCTTAGAGACATAGGGTTGGGTTAAACATAGGATATTATCCACAACCAAGAGTTATATTATATATAATTAGCAAGGTTGTTGCTTACCAAGATAACTGAAATTTGGGCGATGAGCCAAAGCTCACTCAAGTTTTAGTGAAGTATGGGTCTTGGATTATTATATTCATTTAGAGGAAATAAATTTTAAATATATTGCGAATTTTTTAATTGTTAAGATTTCTGATTTTCTTGATCATCATAACTAAACTCTCTTTCTTTTCCTTTAATTTAGCTATGTCAACCACTCATCACAACTCCTTTTCCTTGCAATCCGTCCTTGAGAATGACAGGTTGAATGGATCCAACTTCCTCGAATGGTTTCAGAATTTGAGAATTATTCTCAAGTAGGAGAAAAAGAACTATGTCCTCGAAAACGTTCTCCCTGCAAAACCGGTGCCCACTACTCCACATGCAGAAAGGAATGCTTAAGATAAGCATTCAAATGATGTGGTCGATGTGTACTGTCTCATGCTGGCTACCATGAACTTAGACTTGCAGAAGCAATATGAGAACGTGGAGTCCCCAGTTGAGATGATCACTAGCCTGAAAGGAATGTTTCAGGAGCAGGCACGAACTGAGAGATACCAGACGGTTAAGTCTCTCATAGAGTGCAAGCTGTAGGAATTTGCATAGGTTTTAAATCATATTTAAAGAACCCTAATAACAAATTCTATGCCTAAGATCATGTGTGCATATTTAGAATTGAATCTACTTGACAGATCTCAAATATACTTGATTGATTGAGCAGCGGAAGAGATCAGGAACTCGAGATTGAATAGCGCCTCAGATGCTGCTCCTCTACTGGTATCCACACGCACACAAACTGGAAAGCCGGGAAATGCCGGGAGAGATCAAATCTCTGAAGAAAGCTCTCGGGATTCCTGTATTTCTGGTGGCTGTGAAAAACTAGGTTAAGATCACAAAGTCGTGCATATATCCTATTTATAATGACTTGTGAAAAACCTAATTAACCAATGACTAATTAAACCAAAAAACAAAATCACTATTCTGGTTCAGGCTGTGTGTCGATCGACACACTGTCCAGAAACATAATAATTCGATCATTACATTAATGATCAATCCCAATAGACTCTATCCAGTTTGCTTAGGTGTGTGACCCTATAGGATTATATAATACTAGTAATGGGTTCCCAACTCATAGATTACAAGTGGCTTCTAACAAAGCATTATAATCACCTAGTACCATATGATTGTCTTCTCTCGACAACTTTATACTATAGTAAATACAAGTGTGATTTAAGGACATTCCCAACAATCTCCCACTTGTACTGGAATCATCTATTCCTATAATCCCTTTGTCTCTATATCTCGATCTAGCATAAGGCAAGAACTCGTGTCATCCTTATTTAGCTAGACCATGTTTATCGAACTCTGATATACACTGATAAAACAAACGACTGAAAATCACCTCGTTTGAGCGCGGTCACGCATTTCTCAGTATCAAATCTTCGATAAGCCCAGATATATCTATCTGCTGTTATACAGAAGGGAAAAATGCCATATTGTTCCATCCTTATTTCTTAAACACTTCATGACATGCCGAATAATGCCTTTATAATCACCTGTTACGGTTGATGTTTGACAAAATCAATACAGGTAAATTCATATGTAAGAAAACATGATGAACTCAGGTCTAAGGACTATACTATATAGTCGAAATGAGAAACTCTTATGACACTCATATAACAATCTTGTAGAGTTCTCATAACGGGTCAAGTCCAATATTGTGTTTTCTAACACATATCTATGTGATTGACTTTAATACTCATATTAATGACTCCATGAAACATTGTCATCAGTCACCTCATATACTAGTCTCTCGCGGTTATTAATGTCCCATCATAATAGCCTCGACTAGGGACTTAGATAATTTATGTCATCTATCACTTATAGGGTTTGATGATCAAGTCACGCACTTGATGACCTATAAGAATACCATAAATTATTTTGGGACTATTATTTAATAACACAATTAAATAATACTGAAACAAATTTCATTAATAAAACATAACCAAATGTATGTCTACAAGAACATCATAACATAAATGAAAAACCACTCCCACTAGAATCAAGATTACATCTTAAGAAATCTAATGCCTATAGCAGCAGTATGACTCTCATACTTAGGCCTTGGGAGGGGCTTAATGCTATGAACCACACCAATTTCAGTGATGAACTTTCTAATCTAAGCAGCGATGTATTCAGCCTCGGTTATGGAGTCTGCTACAGTGCTCTGCTTGGAACTCTTCCAACTGACTGCACCGCCATTCAGACAAAAGACATATCCAGATTGAGATCGAAAATCGTCTTTGTCCGTTTGGAAACTTGCATCCGTGTAACCACTCACTACAAGCTCATCACTTCCTCCATACACTAAGAACTTATCCTTAGTATTTCTCAAATACTTGAGGATGTTCTTAACAGCAGACCAGTGACTCTCACTGGGATTAGATTGGTATCGACTCGTCATGCTTAAATCACAAGCAACATCTGGACGAGTACAGAGCATGACATACATTCGTAAATCTAACCGCTGCTCTTCCTGAACAGGTTGAACAGTTTCCTGTGATTCTCGAACTTCTTCGAGTTGTACTTTACTCCCACTGTTCTTCTTGGAAAGAAATTCTCTCTCAAAGAAAGACACAGTTCCGAGCAACAAACGCTTTGTTCTCGGTTTGGTTTTAAAAGTAGTAAGCCTTGGTTTCCTTAGGATAATTGACGAAGTAACACTTATCAGATTTGGGGCCGAGCTTGTCAGTGAACATACGCTTGACATAAGCTTCACAACCCGAAATTTTCAGAAAAGACAAACTTGAAACATTTCCAGTCCACATCTCATGTGGTGTCTTTGCAACTGATTTTGATAGAACCCTATTCAGCGTAAACGCAGAAATTTCTAGAGTGTATCCCCATAAAGATAATGGATGATCTGTGTGACTCATCATTGATCGCACCATATTCAATAGGGTCCGATTCCTCCTCTCAGACACACCATTCCACTGAGGTGTTTCAGGAGGAGTGAGTTGTGAAACAATTCCACAATCTCTCAGATGATCACTGAATTCTTGGCTTAAATATTCACCTCCACGATCTGATCGAAGAGCTTTAATACTCTTGCAAAGCTGATTTTGTACTTCATTCTGGAATTCCTTGAACTTTTCAAAAAGATTCCGACTTGTGTCTCATTAGATAGCCATAGCCATATCTACTGAAGTCATCAGTAAATGAAATGAAGTACTGAAAGATTCCTCTAGCACTAATGCTCATTAGGCCGCACACATCAGTATGTATAAGGCCCAACAAGTCATTGGCCCTTTCATTTTGTTTGTCGAAAGGAGCCTTAATCATTTTGACCAATAAGCAGGATTCACATTTCTCACATGATTCATAATCAATGAGCCCAAAAGCCCATCATTATGGAGCTTTTGAATTTGTTTCTCATTGATGTGGCCTAAACGACAATGCCAGAGAAAAGTAGGATTCGATTTATTGGACTTGAACCGTTTGGTGTTTTATGTTATAGACATGCAGATATTGGTTTAAAACATAAAACTCATTCTCTAATGGGCACTACCATAGAAAATACCATTACGATCAAAGAGCAACATTTTTCTTTAATCGAAAAATGAAAATCATCCAAATCCAAACAAGAAATAAAAATGATGTTTCTGCTTATAGCAGGTACATAGTATCAATTCTTAAGTTCTAAAAACAAACCTGAGGGTAGAGACAAATGAAATGTTCCCATGGCTAAAAGCAACAACTCTTGCTCCATTACCAACGCGCATGTCCACTTGCCCCTTCTCCAAAGTTCTACTGTTGCTTAGGCCCTGCATATTAGTACAAATGTGAGCACCACAACCAGTATCTCATACCCATGAGGTAGAACTTGAAGTAGTAACATTTACTTTTATAACATAAAAACCAGAGGAAGAAGTCTCGTACGTTTTCCTCATCTTCTTAAAATCTTCCAGGTATTTCTTGCAGTTTCTCTTCCAATGCCCAGTCTCTTTACAGTAATGGCACTTATCAACATTAGAAGGGTCAGACTTGGGCTTGGGCTCAGTTCTGTCATGATTCACGATCTGGACCGCCTTACCTTTTGCCTTGTCCTTATTATGTTTCTGATGGTGCGAAGTTATTCACCCAAAATTAACTGCAAGTGCACAGTGTACAGTTGTAGTATTTAGGTTATCGATCCCACAGAGAGCTATGGTTGATTTATGAGTGAGAAATTTTAAGTAAATTCTTTTGTAAACCGAAAAAACTTTGAAAACTTTTGGTGACTTTCAAATTTGGGGAATATAAGATCTTAGGAAATTCCAGTTGGAAACTATGAATTTATGATTTAAGAACACAATCAAATTCGAATCTCTAAACTCTAGAACTCCAGACACGATAATAGCTACGGTGTTCTAATTATGTGTTAAAACAACGTCTTTGTTTAAATCCCTAAATCTCAAATCTCTTTGGATTGTCGCTGGAGATAAATAAGCATGTGAGTACAAGCTAAATTTGTTCACAACGTGTTTAAACAAACATTTATTTGACTTAGAACGCACCTTGCTCACTACAGAACTGTCTACCGATCATCGGTGTCTCTCGACTACCGGATCTCGATTTATGATTGAATAAAATGGTTTGTGAGTCCGTCAACTCTGTGAAGAGCAACTGTAGCAAAGAATTTCGTGATTGAAAAGACTGTTTAAAACTATTTTAGCAATTCATAGAAAACCATAAGAAAACCCTAGATCTAATAAAGTAACTACTCATACATGGTTTTGGTAAAACAAATCATCTTTCTATGAATGAAATGAATACAAAAGGAATTAGACGATAGAAGATCAGAGGCGCACGAAACTCAATTGAGAAATAACACTCTCTCTAATCTCCTTCAGAGTCTATAACAATGATAAGAACAATCTCTAGGTAGCTAAAAACAATGGAAACAAAAAGCAAATAGAAATCTTGTATTGCTCTTGGTTCTTGTGCGGTTCTGGGTGGTTGTCGTCCTCTGATGCTTAAGAGGTGCTTATATAGGTCGTGGATGAGTCTTAGGGTTTAGGGTTCCGCGAAAGGCCCGATAAGAAAATCTTCTAAATTAAGTCGGCGTGACGATCGGTCAACTTCATTTTCTTTAGTCGGTCGACTTGGGGCTCGCAGCAACATTTCTTTATTTTGGCTTCAAATCTTCTAATTCTTCTCAAATCACGTGGAAACTTCCATAAAACCTTCTTTTTAGCTCTTTTTGCTCCAAAGTTTCTTTTGCTAGTAAATCCTGCATAAATGCTCAAAACATGCTACAAAGACTCCATAAAACCTATTATATCATGGTAGAAAACCGGTAAAATCCATGATACATCAAATTCCCCCTAACTTAAACCTTTGGTTGTCCTCAAGCAAATAAGCAAGGCTGCTAGTTAAAGTTATAACGACTTTGGGAACTCATTGGGAGGTCACATTAGCGAAGAATTTATCAATGCCAGAACCAATCAAGTCAAGACCAACATGTACATTCCCTATCAACTTAACAATCTTTCATGCATCCCCCACGATTTACAAGTCAATCAATCCAAAGCATCACAGCTATTACAAAGCCATAGAAGTACTGCCCAAGGACAAAGTTCATTCCCTTTTCGATATCATAATAAGAAGTCACAAAAATTACTTCACTCTCTCCCAGACTTCTTCATTCTTCATCTTTTGAAACTCTCAAGGTTTAAGCGAATAGTGGTATTATAGGAAATTTTCCTGACCTCGCTGTCAACCAAGTTCTCAAAGGTTCTAATGCATAGTGGTATTGAAGGAAATTTTCCTAACCGCATAGATCCCGAGCTTCTAGTGATGAATAGTTGGCGTCCTAATGAATTTTCCTCTTCCTCATCACTAGGTTTAGTTAAAAAGAGATTCTTTTCATTTTAAATAAGGGAGAGTGGAAGGCTATAGATATCCAAACATTCTCATTATGACATTGAACGAGGACTAACTCATATAGTTATGAAAGTGCAATAGCTCAGACTTACATGGGTTTCATGACTCAAGTATATGGGTATTTTCTGGTTGATTGAATCGTGTCAAGGTTTTCCTGCAGTAATGGTCTTAAGTGTGAAACAGAATGTGATTAGTGTCCCAAATTAATCATCGTTCCCTCAACGGTTTGACTCGATAAAAACAAACTAAAAACTCGGCGAAAAACCATGAGATAAACAACAAGAACTTCATTAGTGTGGATAAACATCCCCTAGACTTAAATTACACCGTCTCGGTGTAAAAAAAGTGAGAAGAAATGCGAATGATATCCAAAATGAAATTTAAAAGGATCGAATGCGGTACCTCGGAGTTGAAGTCGGACGACCCTAATGAGAGGTCGGTCGACTCGGGTAACGTATAGTCCAGTTTTGCTGAATCTCCTCGCCTGAAAAAAAATTAAAAATACCTAGTGGGTTGCCTCCCACTCAGTGCTTGTTTATAGTCAATAGCTTGACTGTTGTTGTGGCCGGTCATGGTTGTGGAATTGGTGCTTGTTGAAGGTGCATGATGGGTTCATTCATTGATTTGCCACCTTCATTGTAGAGCTTCACTCGCTGTCCATTCACAGTGAAACTTTCACCATCCTTTCCATGTAAAACAAGAGCTCCATAGGGCTTCACTTCCTTGACTACAAAAGGTCCGTACCAACGAGATCTTAGCTTTCTCGGAAAAAGACGAAGTCGAGAATTGAATATAAGGCTTTGTCATTAGGTCGTTCCCGTTCGGGAATGATCTTCTCTTGTCATGCTAGATCTTGGTTCTTTCCTTGTAGATCTTCGCACTTTCAGAAGCGTTGTGCCTAATCTCATCAAGCTCGTTTAGTTGAATGAGCCGTTTCTCACTAGCGCTCTTTATGTCGAAATTCATCGCCTTTACGGCCCAAAATGTTTTGTACTCAATCTCAACCGGGAGATGACAGGTTTTGCCATACAAGAATTGGAACGGTGTTGTCCCTAAAGGTGTCTTGAAAGCCGTACGGTATGCCCAAAGCGCATCATCAAGCTTTAGTGACCAATCCTTTCTCGTACGTCCCACCGTTTTTTTCAATATGCTCTTAATCTCGCGGTTGGAAACTTCGACTTGGCCGCTGGTTTGCGGATGATAGGGTGTTGCAACTTTGTGTCTTACACCATTCTTCTTCAATAGCTTAGCAAATATTCGGTTGATGAAATGCGTTCCACCATCACTAATCACGATCCGGGGTACTCCAAAACGCGGGAAAATTATGTGCTTAAAAAGCCGAATAACCACTCTTGCATTTTTGGTAGGGCTTGACACTGCTTCAACCCACTTGGATACATAATCTACAGCAACCAGTATGTATTGGTTTCCATGTGAATTCGGGAATGGTCCCATGAAATCGATGCCCCAGCAATCGAAAATCTCCACTTCCATGATGAAGTTCATTGGCATTTCATTCTTTTTGCTGATGTTTCCTTTTCTTTGGCAGGCATCACAAGTTGAAACAAAGTGGTGTGCATCGCGGAACAAAGTTGGCCACCAAAATCCAGCTTGGAGAACCATTGAAACTGTCTTGAAACTTGCAAAATGACCAGCATAATCAGAACCATGACAGTGGTAAAGTATTTGGGATACCTCGTGTTCCGGTATACAACGTCGAATGATTCCGTCAGTGCAGTTCTTGTAAAGGTAAGGCTTCTCCCAAAAGTACTTCTTCACTTCCCGCAAGAACTTCTTCTTCTTATATCCGGTGAACTCCTCAAATTTGACATCTGCTGCTAGGAAATTTGCAATTTCACTAAACCACGGTAGTGTGAGTGGTCTGGGCGTCTTCTTGGATTCTTTGGGTATGAGTTTTATGCTTTTCAACATAAGCGGGAATATCCCGACTTTGCCTTAGAATCCCTCGACCCTACTTTATCAGGCTCCGAAACCTTCAGCTGCATTTGGTATAGTATGTGTTAGGAGATATAAACCCTGTTATCGAGTACGTGATCAAGGCATCGATTTCGTATGTTTTTTTTTTTTTTTTAGTTACTCGTAGTGAAGTATAGTCGAGTCATTGAGACTTCATTACTATAAAACCAAAATTAAATGTTTGTAGTTGAACCTTATGAAAGGCTGCCTACGTACCCTTGGATGAGATCAAGCCACACGTAGTTCCGAGGTTTTGTTATCAACGATTTTCCGAGATATCAACGATTTTTTTATTTTATTATTTTTGCTCTATATCCGGAGCCTTTTGAAATTTAAAATTTCCTTTCCGAATGGAAGTTCGGCTTTTTTCTCCTTTAGGCCTTCTCAGAGGCAACGTCTTGCTTCGGCTTGACTTCCTTTTACCGAGAAAATTCCGAGTGTATTTGGGAATTTAAGGCATTGGTGATAGGTTGAAACCACTCATTTCATTAGAAATAGCCAGGGGGTCTCGAGAATTATGTTGTAGAGAATTGGCTTTTCTATTACGTCGAAGTTAACGATTTTGATTGTTCCTCCGACCGTTACTGGGAGTTGCGTTGTCCCAAGAGTGGGAAAACTTTTGCCATTGAAAGCTGTTAGGGACTTAAGCCCTTGTTTGATCCTTATCTCCTTTGACCATAATTCTTGGAAAACATCAATACTTATAAAATTCACCGCGCTTCCGATGTCTACTAATATTCGAGGAACTTCGTAATTTCCAACTTGTAATTTTATCACCAAAGGGTCTAATGTGGGACTTCGATTCCTTCTAAGTCTTCGAGAGTAAAGACGAGTCCTTTTGTAAAGTTAACCTCGACTTCGTATGCTGCTCGGCTTGCTCTTGTGTTTCCCTAGGGAGTTCGGAGATAACGTTTATCCTTCTGTGATAGTACGAGGATCCTTCTTGGGGAGATTCCCTCCTTCTTTGACGATTATACTTCGGGAGTCGCTCCTTCAACTTTGATTGGCGTTTTTGGGTGAGGGTTTCTCTTGGCTGCTCGGGAACCCGTTCCAAGTATTTTTCCAAAAGATACTCTGGTAGGTTACGGTATTCTTCTGTGCTATGTCCATAGGTGGTATGGTAACAACACCACGCTGGAGGGGTTCTTTCTTTTTTTGGTCTTAGCTTTCTTCTTCTGTTCTAGATACTTATCGGTTAGGAATGAGATTTTCGCTCTGGCTCTTCCTTTCCGCTCGAACGTTTTATTGTAGTGCCGACGAGGTTCTTTAAATTGTTTCCTTATGTCTTCATCTTCTGAAGTAATTTGATCGTTCTCGGATAGCCGGGCTCTATTCTCGTTCGCCCTGATGTATACGTTTCTCTGTAAAACGCATCTTCTATGGAGTGAGGCCGGTAAGCTGAAAGTTCTTCCCAAAATCTTGTCTCATACCAAGTTCCATTAGTTAGGGCATCAATGGCTAGTTTGTCCGAGATATTTAACTGGAAGTATATGCTCTTGAATCTCTTCATGAAACTCTGAAGTGACTCGGTTGACGTTTGCTTTACGGAATAAAGGTCGGAGTTCGTTGCTGGTCGTTCGAGGTTAAAGATATATATTTTTAGAAACTTCTGCCGTAGTTCGTCGAAATTTCTTACTGAATTAGGAGGTAAGTACGTTATCCAAGTTTGGGCGTTTCCTCGTAAGCTTTCCGCAAAATATTGACACTTCTTTCACTCCTTCTCTGAAGGGTGAATTTGAGCTTGGTTGATAGTGATCATAAATGTTTTAAGGAAAGTTCTCGGATCACCTACTCCGTTATAGGTTGGTGACTCCATTTTCTTTTTTTCGGGTGAATCGGGTCCGAACTTGATTGTCTCGGATGGGTTCTTATATGTATTATCGAACGTTTGGTTTAGGTGTGAGATTTTGATCGGAGGATTATGGAGCAAAACTTTCATGTCCCGAAGCTCGCGGTGTAGTTCTACTATTGAGTCACTTGTTATGGAAATCAGCTCGTCAGCGGTTGACCTTCTGTTTATAATATTTTCTTGAGTTCTTGTTGCCTCGCTTTGCCTTTCCTCTATCTCTTCTGTACCTTGTTCCACTTCATCCGATGATTGACAGTTTGATAGAGGGCTGCTTATTGGCTCGCAATCCTGATCACTTGCTTCCTTGTCCTCCAGAAGACTTTTTAAGGATTCTCCACGCCTTTGGTTTGCCCACCAAGTCGGTAGTCCGAATTTTTGATCTAAAACCTCAATGGGCGGTTGATCCCATCGAATCATCCATGGTCTTCCACGAGTCATAGTTATCATTTGGTATTTGTTTTTCCGAGGTCTCTCTTTTGCTTACCAAAAATCGGTAACTCCCTACCTAGCGCCAAATGTTGATATTGGGT